>MU184488.1:183381-258712 GCA_016904865.1 Pissodes strobi
TATGTTTTCGTCTCGCGTTACGGCATTTTTGTATCGTTGATTGGACGACAACATCTTGGCTCTGAGACTACAATGGAAATCTAAAATCAGCAGGAACATTTTGCAGCTTTACTGAAGCATTTGATACTCTTAGCCACAAAATTCTACCTACTAAGCTTTATAGCTAATGGAATCAGAGAACCTGCTCATAGACAAATACAACAATACATGTCAAATCGAACACAGGCAGGAGTTCCACAGCGTACCGTCTTGGGGCCTATTATTTTTCGATTGTTTACCAATGATCTACCAGGTGACACGTCAGCCCTAGTAGGAGCTGATAACTACGAAGATCTGTGCATAAAGACAAATAAATGTCTGCTTTATTTTTGTCCGTCCTGTCTAGCCCACAGTGTATAATTGCCTGGACAAAATTCAAATAATAATAATTTTTAGAGAAGTTTTGTGTCCTTTAAGTCCAAAATGATCAGGAAGCTCTTCAATTTGTATACAATTGTAATCGGCAGAAATATACTATAAACTTTTGTCTAGCACATGCAATATTTTAAGCAAGTGTGTAGTACCATGAATCCTATCCTATTTGCATGGACAAAAGTAATACAGAATGTTATCTTACAGACATTATTCTAGCTTGTATTTTATTTAATTTTTCCAGAGTCAAATATTTAATTTATCTCCAATTTCGAAAATCACGGTAATGACAATCAATTGTTAGAAACTAATCGAGACATTACTCAAATACAAATAAACTACCATTAAATACACATTTGCTTGCTTCTTATGGAAGTACCCTTGGCGTGAAAAAATTGGTCTACATTAACAGCCTAAAAAATCTTCATAGCCTTCATTTCATCGAGAGTGATATTAGATAAATTTTGCTCATTAAGAATTCATATCACTGAGACAGCATAAGCCTCTAAGTTTTGAGGTGTAACCATAGACCAATAACACTCAACCATAGACAATGATGCCGCATGCAGGAAACTGTAAACTATGAACAGTCCGTATTACAAATAAGAGACTATGTAAACAAGGACACACTGGAAACCTACTATTATTTCCCAATAAACTCAATAACTACTTATGAACAACATGCTTGAGGAAACTTCAAACGTATGGAAAAGTTTCTCACTATATAGGCTTATATGTTTAAGCTCCATTCCATACTATTTCTTTTGTTGGCAAATCTGCAAACAGGAGGACATTCAGAATGTTGTGGGCTTCATATTATTCAGTGTGCGTCTTACATTCATAAGAACAGAGGCAAATACGTTAGATGCGACGATGTCAACTTCTACAATACACGCAGCTCTGCAAGTATGTACGTTCTTAGTGCAAAAATCACTCTTGAACTTGAGTGTCTCAAAAAATGTTTAAGTAAGTACCAAGTGGGCCGAAAAATATTCAACACAACTCTTAGAGAAGAAACTAAAAACTAGATTTTCTAAAATCTCTTCTGTTCTTTGCATGAGTATTTTGAAACTATTTATTGAAGGGTTGCACTAAGATTAAAAAATGTCATTACATTCAAACTTCTTTTGATGAAGTTTCTTCTCTATTTCCTTTGTTACTTTAACTGTATCTTCCAAGTCTAAAGCAATTTAAATGTCATCGTCATCGTACTTCCTCCCTGACATGGTTACTAGCTTAACATCAACATCAATCTCATGCCAGTTTCTCAATGTTTTTTGTATTAGATAAGTCAATTATGGTATTATGAATAATCACCATACGGTATAGGAATAATATCACCAAGTGTACAATAAAAGTAGAATTTCTGCACTTACCAAACAAATATTAGGTGCGTTGATATATCGATGTTTACACACAAAATGCTCACTTTCAACGTCTATGCACCCTTGGAATTGCTGCTAATGAATTGATTTCGGCCTCACGAACCGTTTGCAACATGGTTTTACTTGGAATATAATATGTGGGGACATCTTTAAATTAAAACCCCAAATGAATACCAGCAGATTATTAAAGAGACAAAAAGCTTTTAAAACTCATCCAGCATTATTATTCACTATTATACTTGAAGATATTTTACTGAAGAGATAAGATGGCTACTTCGAATTAAGGAAATCCGAAAAATTTCTTGTATTTGTTGTCATATTTTTTTAACGTGTTATGCTGGGAGCATAAGTACTCCTTGGCCATAACTCAATATTATCAAAAATTTTGTTAGGATAAACAAGTTACCTAAATTTTCCACCATACCATACTTGCGTATAAAAAATTAATTAAATTAATTTGCACAAACAATTAAATTGGCATTTAATCAGCAGATGATATGACGTTTATAAATAGCAATAGCAACAAAAATATAAAAAAATCTTCCGTCTAAACATGGAATCACAGATTTGGATATTTATTATTTATCTGTATTAATTTCTGCTTCTCATCTTGTAGAGCAGAATGCTCGAAGCATTAATTTGAACTAGTATCATAAATATGGACAATATAATTACTGATCAATCACTCTCTTTTTATTCAGTGAATAATATTTTGCAAAATGCTATGTTAAATATTTTCAAATGTACATTTACCTACTGACCTGGTGCTTGCAATACAAGGTATTTACTTCCAATAATCTCCAAGTCATGGAACGTGTAGTCAATCAGCAACTACTCAAGTACTTCGAGATCAGCAGAATAATTAGCGATAACCAATACGGATTTCGCAAAGAGAGATTGACAGGAGACATGTTGGCATATGTCACTCATGTTGGAGTAGGGAATTTAGAACTACGGAGAACCTCGTGCGATTACGTTGGACATACCGAAGGCATTCGACAGAGTTTGGCATGACGGATTGTTCAACAAACTGCCGTCCTCCGGACTGACAGCGTCTCGTTGCAGCTGGCGTGCCTGTTTCCTCAAAAACCGATGTCTGCAGGTTGCAGTTGATGGACACATCTAAGACATATTCACCAGAGGCGTGCTTCAAGGCGCAATACTTTAACCAACTTTGTTCCTCATCTATACTAATGACCTGCTGACCGAAATCAATAATCCTGTTTACAATAATTTTGCAGATGACAGTACTCTTGTCTCCCAATTTAGATCAGGAAAATCTTTACCAGCGACAGAGACTTATCACCGCAGACAGAAGCAAATTAGCCAAGATCTGGAGAAAGTTCGAACTTGTGCCGACAGAAATTTGGTCCAGTTCAATGCAGCAAACACTCAAGCAGCCACGTTTACCAAGAAGGCCAATACGACGGGCCCCGACATCATTATGGCAGGATCGATCATTCCTTCATCCTTGTCAATCGGCCTACTGGGTGCCTCGTCAACAGCAATATGTGCCGGCATGATCACGTTTCTAACATCGCAAAATCAGCCACGCAGAGACTTGGTGCGCTATTTCGCAACAAAAAACTGTATGCACTGCAACAGCTGGTCTTGCTCTACAAAGCGCAAATAAAACCGTGCTTAGAATTTTGCTTATACATCTAGGGACCGGACCTCAGCACACCTTGAAGCTGCTGAATTCCATTCAGAAGAGAGCTGTGCATCGCGTCGGCGACCCGGAGTTGACCCGGGATCTGGTTAGTCCGGAACATTTGCAGACATGTAGCCGAAATACCCTTCTTTTACAGATATTTTCACGGCATATGTTCCCAGTATTTGGCCCGCCTTATTCCACCTTAGCAACGCCTGTCAGACAGTCACGACAGACGGCAACCAATTCGTCGAATAACTGGAAACACCTAGAACATCGCTTTACAAGTACTTCTTTGTCTGCCGCACTGCATCACTGTGGAACTCATTTCTGTTCCCGCCTAATTATAATCTACAACTATTCAAGAACCGTGACAATCAACATCTTTGCACACTCAACGCTCGTCCAGTGCCATAGGATCTACGTTTAGTGTGTGTGTACCACTGGCATAAAAAAATGTTGATGGAACTTTTGTTTATAAATAATTGTTGATATAGTTCTGAATTTCTAGGAGATCTTAATATAAGGATAAGAAATTCTATATTCTTGTGATTTAAAGAATCAAGATACTAGTTACTCTATTACACGACGCCAAGTGTCAGAATAAACGGTTAAGGGTAAGAAAAATAATATGTTTACATGCCTCGATCATAATGCAGACAATAAGCTAGACACTTTTGGCTAAGGAAGCATGCATGTCAGCGAATATACACATCTACCACTGTTTGAGGTATTCTCAATGTGGATACATGACTATCTAAAGTATCATCATTTGGCCACAGTTACGTATTAAGGATGCTGAAGTGAAATTTTTCGTGGTTACAAAAATAAAAATGACAGTTGCATTATTAATGTGCTGTAATTATGAGTTGTTTTTATTGTTTGGAGGTTATTTTTGTCCGGTGAAAACATTGGCAATAATAGATTTTGAAGAATAATGACTGGTCGATCAGAATAAAACTTATGGTTATCAGAGGCATGATAGATCATATACATGCTGCTAGCAACATTGTTATAAATTATTTTCAGACGAGTAGAAAAATTCAAAAATTCAATTAAGTTGTTTATACACATTAATAGTTTCAGTAAGCTTCACTTGACCAAATTTCTTTTAAGGGCCTGTTTAATAAAAACTGCAACCAGGAGACTGGAATTTTTATGATGATTTTATTCTAAATGAAACATTGTTATTTTATGTGACTCCTCAAGAGTTAGTTTGAATCAGTAGAACGGAAAGTGCTTTCGGAGTGATGCTCTCCTTACAAACGGAAATTCCAATCTCTTCCATTAAAAAAACAACAACAATGTAAAAGTAAACAGTTCTCGACAAAAGAACAATGTAAATAAGTTTCATAGACATTACATGGTCACAGCGAGAACATAGTTTCCAGTACTATAGCTTTCAACTAATCTTCACTTTATCTGGCAGATTAACCTTCGGAAAAATTACCACTTGTTTATTGCTCCCTGGTCTTGAAACTAAGTTCATATACCTAGCTTTACAAGTATTTTAAACATTAAGATTCATTATTTTGCTTCTAAGCTTAGCTACTTTATATGACGCTTTTTTAACCAGAGATTCATGATTATTTTGTTAATTTGAATATCGATAGAAAAAGTTCTCATGTATCAAATAATTCATATCAATCGTGGATAGAAAAATGCGCGATCTTTTAGGTTGATAAATAATATACGATGTCCATCGTCAATTATCCATAATTATATTTTAAAGCTCTAGTCCAATCCATAAAAAGGAACTTGTGAGGTTAAGAATAAGATTACCATTATTCTTGTATCTAATTTGCGACATTTGTATATTACCACCTTTAAATAGTAGTTTAACCCAAACCTATAAAAGAAGTTTCTGGTTTCATGCAAATTTTGAGTTAAGCGAAGTCCTAATAATTAATCCGAAGCTATAATATCTAGTCTATGTCATGCAAATTATAATTAAATGCATCAAAATTTCTTCGGACAAACCATGTAGAGACAGACTCCATCTATTTGAACACTAAACATATTCGGCTTGTAAGCTGTCATGCACAATTAAGAAAACTGATTTAATTCAACTTCTTCATGAAGTTTAAAAAAAAAACCTTTCAAAGTAATTAAGGACCGTAAAACAGGGTGATATGAAATTGGTTTTCATAAATAAGAGGATCTACTGAAAAAGTATGATCTAATTTTTGCAATATAAAAATAGTGTAGGATACTTTGGATGCAAGACTCGCAAACCAGTTTACGTAAATACATTTCACATTTTGTACAAAATAATGTATTGGTGTTTTATCTCGCCATGCGATGAGGTCACTTGAAAAAATTAAAATCAGAAATTTCAAAATATATATGTGTCAGAATTAATAAAATCAGAGATATCTAAAGAAAAACATTTATTCTTTGCAACTAAATCTTAAGCAAATGCCTTTTAGTAAACAATCGAAGCTTATATGTAAACACACAAAATTAGAACAAATCATGGACTTGGATCTGTTCACGCCGGCTGGCTTGCCGTTAGATCTCAGTAACGCGATAGGTCTCATCTTTTTCGATGTCCGGTATTTAAATAACTAATTGTGCAGTATTATCCTATTAACAAAAAGTCGTTACATTCAAATTTTTTAATAAAGTTATCATACTTCTAAACTTGGTTTGATCAAGTTTCTTCTCAATTTTCTTTGTTGCTTGAATATTTTACTGTATCTTTCAGTCTGAAGCAATTTTAATATCATCGTCACTAACCGTGGTTACTAGTTAAACATCAACGTCGTCAGTTGCATGCCAGTTTCCCATTTTTTTTTATTTTCTAGCTTTCAGTTTAGTTTCTTCTTCCAAAATCTAGATTGGCTTACAGTATTAAATAGCGCTATTTCGAAAATTTCTTTCATGCCTATTTGCAGGACTTTGCTTAAAATCGTTAATTTAGTCTCCCTCAACTTTAAGGATCACCTTAGATTAGTTTTGTTCTCGCGATCCAGGGCTTAACGAAATTTTAGCGAAACGTTAGGTAAACCTGGCTATCTTGCAATTTTGGTTCCATTTCTGGTGCTTTGTCTATTTTCCCTAAAAAAACTGGATCACTGGGCAATGTTTACCAATTATATAGTGAAGTTATCGAAAGAATAAAAGTACTCTAATCTTTCGTAAACTCTTCTGACTTCTAACAAAGACTATTAGCATTAATTCATCCAATTCGTCGCGAAGGTCCATAGTAGTAACTCAAGTAACTGATATTTCAAGAGAAATGCTTAATTATATAAAAAAAAACAAACCATAAGGCATAGAAATGATGATTTTTAAGTGAAGCTTTACACTTAGGAGAGATGGTGCAACAAAAATTCGCGAGATAAGTTGTACCTTAACTTAAACTTGGGTCATGAGAGGCCGCGCGAATGGCCATCAGTGAATAATTACCGTTATTCACTTTTCGGCCGCTTTTCCAAAATTATTTGTATTTCAATGAGGATTAAACATGTGGTCTCAAATCCTGATATAGATATTAATTCATTTTATACTGATAGTTTGTTTATTTATTAACTCGATTTTTCTTAAGGATTAAATTAATAATTGAGGAACTATGTCTTTTCTAATGACACTTTTGTTGTGTTTTCTTCATTGACGAAGGTACACCCAAAGTTGGCCTAAACATACATGTTGCAAGTGCTTGAATAAATTGGGTGCTGCTTAGAGGAAATAAAATAAATTGAGTGTTATTTCTTTCTCATTCAGAAATTACGTTTAGCGACATGTGACTGCCCAGATTAAAAACAATAATCACTTTTGGGCCAGGTGGCAATTGCATAAAGTATAGTAGAATTCAAATTATAAATCAGTCTTCAAGAAGAGTGTTGTCAAACCATGCTGAACGACTACTGTTATGCTTGACACCGACCAGTCTATTCTTCATCCAAGTGAGCTAAAAGTGATCAGATTTGTATACTGGCTGTAACGTACTCGATGTTGAACATGCAAACATAACAGGAGTCGCGATCTTGAATGTATTCATAATTTTTCGGATCTTTTATATACTTTGCGAATCAAGATCTCGCCCAAGATCATTCGCCAAATTATTGATTATTGAGGATTACTTCAAGATGGGTCCTTAAAGAGTTTCCGTAATGTGGTCAAAAAATTCTTAACGGATTGTGATAGTCTGTCACATAGTTCAACGGGTCGTCCTAAAAACTTTGCCGCCGATGTGCTTTCATGTGTGAACTACGCAATATGTATTTTACTTATTTGGAAATATGCTGCAACAGTCTCTCTTACTTCCTTGACATCACAAGAGACTTCTCAGTTGGTGCCGTGGAAATGGCTCTTACTACATCTATCTTTTCCTGGTCAGTTGTCTATACTGCTTGACCACCAGGCTTTTTATTATGATAGTTTTTAGATATCCCTTATATTGCAACATATGGAGTCCCATGTATTTTACCCTATATGCACAAGAATAATAAATAACCAGAATCCAAACTCTCATCTGTCAGCGTGTACATTGTCTAAAAGCGCTTGGTGACCTTCAGGCCACGTCACAAGCAAAATTTCATAAGCGTGCTTACTGCATTTTGACTGATTTACTATTATCCATCTTATTAAGAAAATAGTAGCTGAACCACGGCACATATGTGCCGTGGCTGAACCATTGTTTATACAGTGCTGAACTTTAGTTGAGAATAAGTGAAACTAACCGAAAGTTGATTGGACGACTAACCCGAACTAACCAAATCTATTAAAATTGATTATAACATATCGTAACTCGCTCAAATAAGTAAAATGAGTTGAGACTAAGTGCAACTAACCGAAAGTTATAATGTATCGGAACCGGCTCAAATAAGTAAAATAAGTTGAAACTAAGTAAAACCAACCAAAAGTTGATATGACGACTAACCAAAACTCACCGAATCTATTAAAATTGATTAATATATGATTCTCTCACACTCTTTCTCTTTTATAACATCGATAAAGAAGTATTCACTTCTATCACGTGTAATGTGCTACTCGCGACTTTTTTTTGCCAATCTCGACGAATTATGAGGATCCTAGAGTCCAAAAAACATTAAATTCTGAAAAAAAAAAACAACAAAATTGTGTCCCTGTGTGTGTGTGTGTCTCTGTCCGTCACACGACTTTTCTACAAAACCGTTAGGTCGATTTCTACCAAAATGGTTATTTAGGAGTTTCGGGACAATATCTCCCGACGTTTTATAATTTTTTTTTAACCGTACAAATAAGGATAGTTTATATAAAGAAGAATATAAAAAAATTGGTTTTCACAAAAACGGCCTTAATGATTTTCATTAGATTTTCTATATGTTTACAATTTAGTAGGCAAATAATACGTACTACCCCGTTTTTCAGTGAAAAATCGGTGCAGTCCCTTTACTCTTGAGAAAAATGAACAAAATCGATTTTCTCGGACATTTATTTGTATAAGTAAATAACTTGCACCTGCAGTTGGCTGTAATTCCCAAAAAGCTTGGCTTTGCTTCTTTTAGTATCTTTGGTACGAGAGCATTGTTTTCGATGTAGCAGCCAAAATCTGTAGGTTTTGGAACTTGAGATTGAATTTTACTAGCGCTTTTATAGATTGCGCATTGCAGAAACGCCATTTTCACATGCATGAAAATGCATCTTTGATGGAGGCAACTCTCTAAAATGAAATACCAATGATTATAGTTAATAATGCACTTCAGTGATAAAGAGGTTTCAAATTTAACATAATTAGGTACTTTTAAAAAATAAAATGACGCTGACACACATAGAAATTAATGTTACTTACCTAATGTCAGTTTTACAATTTGGAAATATATGCGCTCGTAATTCGTCCATATTTCCCATAAATTTAGCCGGCCGTACAAA
The DNA here is from genome assembly GCA_016904865.1 of Pissodes strobi. Lineage (NCBI taxonomy): Eukaryota > Metazoa > Arthropoda > Insecta > Coleoptera > Curculionidae > Pissodes > Pissodes strobi. The sequence continues at coordinate 192,685 of MU184488.1, forward strand.
TTAAAAAAAATGCTCTGCAACTTGTCCATAGAGTAGTCATAGGCGATTCGACTCATTTTAGTGATTCAATTCGAATAAAATGTACAAATGATTCATACCAAAGATTCGTATCTTTTTTCTATCTTGTATAATACTTGCGTAATCTTACCGCTCCGTGCTGATGCTGACTGTTCCGTATTGGTATTGGTTATACCATTAAACAATGGTTATACATATACATACCTACTATTTTATTTGTATTTTAGCATTTTCAGAGTCATTTTCTATCTAAGATATATGTTCAGTTTATTATTATAAACGCGAAACTATTTTAAAACGTTTTCAATGTATATATTTAATAATTCTGAATTCTGTTTACCTATATAAAAAATTAATGTTTTTTCATCTGATCTAAGTAACTGAAAAACACTCTAGTGCTAATAAGGTATCTCAACTTGTAGTTCTAAACTTCAATTTAATAAAAACAGATTAAAAAATATGAGTTAACTACTTGTTTCACTTTTTCTTAATAAGGATACACTTTAATTTAATGTTTATTCTGTTAAAAGAAACTTTCCTTCTTGTTTTTTATATTACCTATATATTTTATACCTATTACAATATCATTTTTTGTATCTATTTCTTTCAGATATTATTTTTTTAATTAATATACCCTATTAGTTATGTTACTGGCAATCCTGTTATTTCTTATGGATAAAATAAAAGAACAATACCTGGTACTAGTTCTTATTATATTTCAATTAAAACAAATAAATACTCTATACATTATGCTTAGCAAATATTACGACCGATATCTATAACGTACTTGCTCAATGTTTCTGTCTCTCTTTGGACTCGCCTTTACCGAAAAAAGAGCGAGAGCGACAGAGATAATAATACTAGGAGTGCTCCGACCGTCAAATCAAACGCATCCATACTAGCATTAAAAAATATTTCGTTCACGCGACCGGTCGAATCGGTTATTTTGTTCAGGTCTTATCGCTGTCTCTCTCGCTTTCTTATTTCGCTAATGGCGAGTCCAAAGAGAGACAGAAACATAAAACCAACGCTCAACGGATACGGCACGCTACTACAGTGCAGTACAAGCCAACTTAGCTAACTGTCGCGACGCGGCCGTCGAAGTGTTTTATTGCAGCATCGCTTTCTTGAAAACTAAAGTAGTTATCAAAAAATCACCGAAATAAAAAAGTTTTTTCGGTTCTTTGACTACAACTTTGTCGCTTACTATATACATCTATCTGCAAAAGCAAAAAGTTTTCTCGATCGAGCATTTGTTGCTGCATTTTTAAGAAATTTTGTGCCACCAACTTTAAAAAAAATAAAACTGATGACTCGTACTTTTTTTGCCTTTGTCTCATGTCACTCATGATAACAAACGTCCAAATTGAGTGTCCTAAAATTTTTAATTCAATCAGACTTAAAGTAAGGGAGATATAAAGTGATAAGCAAAAATTAAAAATATCACATAAAATTTGAGATTTTTCAGAAATTGCCAATTTTGACCAGTTTCGCAATTCTGGATTGCCTGGCGAACTCCAAAATCGGATGCGCCAGGTCCATTTACATAAAAATCGATTTTTTTAGGCGGTTGTTCGCGAGTGTAATAGAGGGTGCATCTTAGACATGCATCGCTTGTTATCCGACTATGAGCGCCGACACTGGCGAGTTTCGGCGGAATTTCGGCGGATCGACCAGTGCATGGTCACGGCAGCCAATGCGTAGCAACGAGGAAAGATTGACTTCTGGTTATTTATTATTCTTGTGCTATATGCGTCCATATAGCTTGCATTAATTATTCTTCATAGTAATTACAATATATTCAGCTACCAAATCTTCTCTTATAGTTTTGAGCCATATTTCAATTCACCTAAAATGACAATGATATACCACTGACGCAACCTGGCTTGTCTGAAGTAACTTCGAGGGTGGAATTTATTTCAAGTTATTAGAGGATCTAAAAAATATAACTGTTGATATATTATTAGACAATGGCAAGTATTCAGTTATTTAAGATACCCGAATTTTTCCTTAAGGTCTTAAAATTAAAACTTAAAACATATAACACTAATAGCTTAGAGAATGGATCCCAACCGAATAGGTGATGTCTTAGAATCGCTATCAGTACTTTGAAGGTCGCAACGAAAATTTTTAGGACCTGCCCATTTCTCAAGTTGCCCTGTACCTGAAATAGTCAACGTACGAACATACCTATATGCAAAATGTATCTATATTTTCGATTTTATGCGTAGTTTCACAGATCATCGGAATGCCTCCCACGGATCCTTAGGGGTCCACAGAACCACTATTTGGAAACCACTGGCCTTAAATCTTACTAGTGAGTTGTTCCACGTGCATGATAATCCCGCATGCACCACATCCAACGAATATTGTTCACGATTTCTGGAGAACAAGGTTTTTAACATAGTGCAGCCCTATTGACTAATGAGCTTCGCGCCAACTCAAAACATGGTAAGCAACATGACCAGATATTGCAAACAGTTAACATGATCTAGTAAATATAAGATAATAAGCAAAATCAACTTTAATGTTAACCTTGATTATGAAATAATGCGTATATAGATACCAATACAAAATCTTGGCTTTAAAGCTAACACAGATAACAAAAAAACTTACATAACAAGGAACAGCTGAGAGTTGCTATCACACAAAATATTGCAAAACGATTTCCAATCAACACATGTAAAATCAAAATTTAAAGAAGCATGATCGCTTATAATATCGTACACTGTATATGTCGGACAGTTGGACATCGATAAGCTTGAAACAGAATTACGTAACTTGAAAGACCTCGTGAAAGACAGACTTTTAAAGATGAGTCTATTTCGTTTTATCGACGTTAGAATTTAAAACATTCCACTTCATGTTTTTTCGAAAGCAAATATATCTTTTTTACATACTTTACACAAATTGGTTTTTCTGTTTCTTCTCCACCACTTTTAGACTAATGTATTTTCGATCATTCTAGAAGAAAATGATGATGAGCTAAGCTAGTGGTTCTCAAATAAATAACTAATATTTTGATAAGTTTCTAAACGCAATGACAATGAGTATTTAGCGTATTTATCCACGCCTATCAATCTATTCTTGACGCTGCTAACAGATGTTTTTCAAAAATAAAACGTTATTCTATTTATTTCTTGTTTCGCTTACGTTCCAGGTCCAATTTTAATGGGTATTTTGTCACCCAACACCTCCGCATTTAAGGAGTTGATATAATTAGCTGGCGATGTTTCTATTTCGAAATTTTGTTTCAAAATAACCGGTCACTTTTTCTTGTGAGATTTAAAATGTTATTTATATAATCTGTTAAGCAGTCCGTAAAGTGGGAATTACTTTTCTACTACTTGTATCACGCCGATTTGTTTACTTATTGTTGTCGCCTTCTTGTTTACACTACTATTTACTTTCCCACATTTCTTTAACGTTAGTACTAAATAATGTGAAGAGTACTCCCATATGTATTATGCATACCAGTTTGTCGTGATATAATTTTGACAGGTTACCATACATGAAATTGTAGTTGCATCATGCAGCAGATATTTTGAAGCAGTCCTGTTAGTTGAATATACTGAATATACCGTATTGAGCATCTAGCATATTACATCTGGACGTAAAATTAACAGTAGCTTACTAGAAGCTTGTGAATTAAATTATTAATTTGTTTCATTAAAAATATATGAGGACTGGCAAAAAAAGCAAAAAAGCTGTAGCAAAGCAATACATGACACTACTTATTATTACAGGGATGATGTTACCAGGTTAAAAACCAGGCTAAAAAGGCCGAAATGCTGCGACAAAAGTGTGATTTGCTGCAAATTGCCTAATTACGGGACTAGGTTTAAAACACTAGATTTAAAGCATAACAAATACTGAAAATATTGTTATCAAGAACTTGATATTAATGATTTCAAAATACAATTTGAAGAAATTTGAAAATCAAAAACTTGCACAAAATCCTAAAAAAATTAGGAGTTCTTTATTGAAACTAACACCAACCACCTCAAAAAAAATATCCAATTTGTCCATAAGAATTTATTAGTAACGCATAGTGCGAAGTAATTTTTAGTGACGCCATTGAGATAATACCAGACTAGAGAAGTCGTCTCGTCTCGTAAGAATGTAGAGACGGACATTATAAGGGGGATTCTTTTCCAATAATCAACTCAATAATTTATGCTGTTGGCAAAATCAGTAATATCAAAAGCCTTACAGTAATAGCAAACTACAAGAAACCTACCAGGAATATATATTTTTTTTAATTTCATTAGCGGTCACGGAACTATTTACATACGCCTTTATTTTATTTAAATTATGGTACCCACTTTACGCTTTCGCTACTCAATGCCTTTTATACATCGAGTCCTTTGTTGTTTTGATGACACGCATGACGCTGGTGCAACTCGAACAATTTATATTGGCGGAATCTCAAAAGAAAATTTTTAATATTGTACAGAATTTTAAAAATAGATATTTCTAAATTAGCATTTCTCTCGTATCAACAATGTTCGGAAAAATTCAATATGAATGTCAGCAAAAAATGTATGAACTAGTAGATCATAATATACCATACATACCGTGCCAAGCACACAGAGTAAACATTACTGTCGAATAGTTTTGCAAGGCAGCTCCACTTCAATCAGATATGTTTAACATAGTTTTGTCAGTCTATGTGTTTTTTGCATTTAGTACACAAAGATGCCAGACATTAAAATCGTAACTCGAGTAAATGGAAAATAATCTTTAAAAAAAAATCATGTGTGCAGTTCACACGCGGTAGAAGTGAAAACTTCATCAAATTAAACCAAGCGGTTACCCATCCAAGGACTAATCACGCTCGACGTTGCTTAACTTCAGTGATTGGAGGAGAACTACTTTTTACTCTTAACAAACATGTAACAACTGCATAACTGTGTTCAGTCTCATTCTCTCGCAGGCTACATCCTATAGATATTTATCTTTTTATTGGTGTCGCTTTTTCGTTTCCTCGTTTCAGTTTCATCGCGTCTCAAGTCACTCCCGTTCTCACTCGGCTAAGGGCGCTAGAGAAGTTTTCACTTCAAGAATAAACCTTGGGTACCTACTTTAGAAGCTTCTCCTGTATAAATATAAATCAGTATAATATAAGGATAGACGGTATGTATCGCGCAAAATAATAAAAAAATAATCTTTTTAAAAATAATGTATGCTTTAAATGTGAAACTACACTTACAACTGCCAAAGAATAGTAGCAGAAAAGCGACAACACCGCGGTGGTCCTGATTATCATCCTCGTGGGTGGACTTGGTGGAACAGTGCGTAATGTCGCCGACGGGTCAATTTCGGGACTCGTGGGACGTGCAGCTCGTGTCCGTGGTTAGTTTTAGGTTGGTGTCTGTTTACTGCGGCATTTGTTTATTTGGGTTGGCATTATAAATACTTCTCAACTGTTGACTTCCCACCGATGTGCGATTTGCGGTTTCACTGTCAATAGGTCAATATTACTCTGAGACAGTCTAATATAATTCCGTATATTTTCTGTTACTTTGCAATTTAAATAACAGAATTGATTTTCGAAAGGTCGGTTTATACAAGTATGCAAATTAACATACTATCTAAGGATTTAATTTAATTATCTTAAATGTTGGACGTTTTTCGACAATGTCATTCGCTGAAAATGTCACAAATATTTGCTTGCAGTTAATAGATAGCATTTCAGGTCAAAGTTATTGGAAGAGAAAGAACCTTCTCACGCTAAATTTTTTTATTTCTAATATTTATTTTTTCATGTTATTTCAATACCTACCTAGGTGAAACAATAAAATCACAAATCATTATTCTTCTTAAAAAGTTTATGAAATAAAGATAAGAAAATTTTAATTCGGAAACTATTGCTGTACTGATATACCTATGCCGATAAATAAATTATATGTTGATACTTAGGATTTTATTAATCTTCTAGAAGGCGGAGGTTATATGAGAATTATAGGTATAGAGCCTTTTATATCATAAGGTTAATGTCTAAGGCAACAATTTTAATATATTTAAAAAAATACGTAAATATATATTATTTTTGAAAAAAAACAAGCTAATATTCATTTTATTTCGTTTTATAGCATTTCGAAAAATTGACTTTTTATGAAAATAAAGGACAATGAAAAAATAATAGAAAAACTTAATTTAAACCAAGCCAGTGGGACATTTTTCGAATATCTGTAATTTTCTAGACAATTTGGACACTAGCGATTTTTCAAGTAATGGATTACAATAAGCTGTCGTAAATTCCAGTATGGTGGTCAAAATTGTTATTGGATATCTATGAGTATGATAGTCAAAAACAAAACAAAATGAAACACATCTTATTTTATTATTATAAATATGAAAGACAAGATACAAAAGTGTCTATAATATAAAAGCAAAATGACATAAAATAACATATTAATTATTTATTTAACAAACTTTTTACAAGCACCAAACATAACGCATGAAAAATAAAAAGCTAGATGATTGCAATTATTAAGGTTATTTGTTATTTGCCATGTGCGTTAGCTTTTTATATAATCGCTTATTTACCCACGATGAAAAACTGTATCTTTTTTTACCATAATTAAATAGAGAACTTTATGTATAAAATACAAAATCGTTTAAACATTCATCGTTTAGTGTGGTTTAGTTCTAAACATTTTTGGAATTGGTCACGGAAAATTAGACGTTTGAAAATGTGCCTCGTTTAATATACAATTATTCGACGCAGAGCCGATTTTAAATTGAACTGCGCCATATAGGCTCTATTATAACATAATATTATCGGGTCACATCAGCATGACTTTTGACATGTATAACTATGATTGATGCTTAACCTCGATACCTTCACTTGTTAGTTGTTTCGATTTCGAATGTCCTGAGTGGATGCATATACGGCAACTGCACGAAGAGGTAATTGGACGCGTAAATGGATGGAATTTTTTAAAAACCTACCTATATCTGCTATCTTGCGAATAGTAGATATAGTTAGTAAAACAACAATTCTACCGGATATGCATACATACTTCGTTGATAAAAAATCATTAATGTGTGCAGTTCACACGCGGTAGAAGTGAACCACGCCCGATCCCGAAGTTGCTTAACTTCAGTGATCGGACGAGAACTACTTTTTACTTTTTACTCTTAACAAAATGTAACAACTGTATAACTGTCTCGCAGGCTGTATCCTATAGATCTCTTTTTACTGTCGCTTTGTCATTTTTTCATCGAGTCTCAAATCACACCCGTGTTAAAGAAATTTTCACTTCAATAAGGTTCTATTTCAAATTATTGTGCAGAAATATATTAAGCGACAACAACTCGTACTTGTGGAAATAGTCCTCTAAAGACATGTCTCCACTCCACCATAACAACACATACAACTTCCTGTAACGAAAACATAAAAGTTTGTTGCAGAGCATTGTACTAAGTTTATGTCGCAGCTAAAGGAGTTACATCGTTCCGTTTGCAGCCGTTAATTACAGCACTCTGCAACATCAGAAAATGTTACTTCTGTCGGGACGGCCTGTTTGCAGTTGCAAGGTGTTAATGTTGATGCTGTTGATAGTGTCATAGCTTTATTATTGGGTCAATCTCTCCACGAAAAAAAAAACATATAATTTTAGAACCTACTAAATTTTTCAAATCTTTTAGTTATGGTATTTCCCCTATACTGATTCCCCTTGATTGGTTAGAGCTACCATATGTAAAATGCAAAAGTCCTGACAAAAAGCCTGATTTTTCTTACAAACTTCGATCACGCGTTGATCGAAGAACAGGTAAAATTGGTTCCCTGTACAATTGAGCCAAGCGAGATTTATATCGTTTATCGCGACAAAAAATTGCCGAATAAATATTTTGTTTATTTACGTTCTGTACAAAAAGGCGAGCTACATAGCTTATATTTAACGCCGTAAAAACTGCAGGGTTCGGAAACCCAGCAGGTTAAACGGAAGATGGACGAGGGGGAAGACACCGATTCGTCCCTCCTCTCCTTCACGTCATCGGATAATGTCGACCCCTTGAAGAAAATACAATATATCAGAACAAAACTCTCGATATATCACGGTAAATGTAATTCCTGTGACATGTACGTGAAATATCTGCGAAAAGTACCACCGGAAATTTCGCGGGAATCTTTTTCACTTAATATGACCAAGGCAATCGAACATCTACAAGTTGTACACGACCTGGTAAGAGTTCGAAAACCAAAAAGAACACCGAAATCGAAATCGCCAGTGTCGCATTATCACCAAACAAAGGACGAGCAAGAATTATCAGATAAATCGTTACAAAAAAATACGTCCACAACTGGGGAACACAGTCCTAATGCCTCGATGGAATTAGAACATTCAACGGATAGTGGTATGAATAGAGCCCCTAATGTAGATAAAGACGGCTTTAAAACTCCGTTTAAGACTATTTCCCTTAAAAAAGCTTTTGCTGCAAAGCCTTTAGATACTGGCATTGATGCGCCAATCATTGAACTTCGAAATAGGTTTGATAATCTCCCTAGAAATGTGGACGCTGAAACCAGCGATATAGAAAGCACAACTTCAACGTATGCGCCGACTACAAGCCGTAGGCCAAAAGCTAAGACAGCAATTAGAAGAAGCACAAACACCAAAACGCCCCAAAAACAACAGGAGGAAGCAAAAAAGATAGAAAAACCACCCCCAATAGTAATTAGATCCAAGATAGGCACCCACCAAGTTCTAGTAGACACACTGAAGACCCTACATATCGACAAATATCAAGTCAAATATGCGAGGTATTCCACAATTATCTATTGTGATCTAACTAGGGACTGGTTGACACTAAAGAGAACCCTGGACGGAGAAAATGTGGAATACCACACTTATGCAGAGAGGAATATGAAAACACACGCCTTCGTATTAAAGGGTTTGGATGGCGATATTTCAATCACTGAAATAAAGCATGAACTGAAAGAAGAATGGAACATCGAGGCAAAGGCTGTGTATCTAATGAAGAAAACACGAGATCCGTTATTTCTCGTAGTTGTAAATAATCAATACACAGTCAAAAGACTCAATCAAGAGTGTAAAACACTATTTAATGTAAGGATTCTATGGGAAAACCGGAAAACCAGCAAAGTAATTATACAATGCAAAAGATGCCAAGGGCTAGGTCATGCGGCTACATATTGCAAACGCGATTTAAAATGCAGCAGGTGTGCTCAAAACCACGAAATTATTAATTGTGATTCGCAAACAATGAAATGTGCGAACTGTGGCGGAGAACACCGCTCAATCGACGAACAATGCCCTGTCTATTTGTTTAGGCTCAAACAAATAGAGCCTAAAACAATCCAAAGAGACCGATCTCAATTTGTTCCTGCCCCACCACCGGTGAAGCCCGCCTGGCGGGACAGAAGGCAACTTTCTGGTGATTTTATCCCGGCTGGACCGCATGCCAACTTGCAGACAAGATGCGAGGTAAACCCGCAGGGCCTAGAACAGGTTACCGATCCACCTCCAGGACCTTCTGCCGTCTCCTACCATCGAGAATTCCCGGAAATGCCTAATAGAAATAAATCAAACAAAAATGTAAGTAGTGTGCCAAGTCTGAGTACCAATTTCCATGAAATTAATGAAAAAATTAATCAAATTAACACTTTAGTCAATTTAGACGAGCTATTAAAATCTCTAGATAGATATTTAAATATTTTAATTTCATGTAATGGAAACAAAGTGGCTGTTATGCAACAATCTATTCGATTCTTTACAGAGGAGCTCAATAACTTTGACTTCTAAATGCCCAAAATCTTGGCATGGAACTGCAATAGTATTAAATCTAAGATAGGGGAATTGTCTTATTTTTTACTAAATAATAACTATCAAATTGTTTTTCTTATAGAAACAAACTTAGGGCAACTGGACAAACTGAAATTTACGGGTTATACGGTCGAACGAGCCGATAGGCCGACTGGACGTGGCGGTGGCGTGGCCTGCCTAATTCATAGGTCGATTCCATACAAAAGAATATTGGGGCTTAGAACCATAGTAGAGCACGTCTGCCTGCAGACAGAGGATGACCTATGGATTAGTGGGGGCTACGCACCGCCAAATCTCGCGTTTAAGCAGGATGATATTGCAGTGTTTTTTCCTCGGAATTTCAGAGGGATACTGATGGGTGACTTCAATGCTAAACATATTAATTGGAGAAATCACAGACCGAACAGAAATGGGCATATGTTAAATGACTATATCATTAATAATCCCGCGCTTCAACTACATGTTACGGATAACCCTACGCATTATTCACACCATACCAGGCCAACTTATATAGATTTAGCCATTAGTAAAGGCATTAATAATTTGACAAATCTACAAGCTCTTAATGAATTAAATTCAGACCACTTGCCCATCGAAATATCAGTGAATAATATTACAAATACACAAGTAGAAACAGTGTTTTCTTACAAGGATTTCAATTGGCGAACATTTCGAGAACGATTAAACCAGATAACGAATGTCCCTAGGCAAATTGAATCAATTGACGACCTAGAAAACGAGGTCAGAATTTTGACTAGGAATATTCAAGAGACCCGGAACGCATTAGTTCCTAAAATGCGCGTTAAAAACAGAATAAAGCCCTTGCCAAACTATATAGTAGAAATTATAAATTATAGAAATAGAGTTAGGAATAGGTGGCATAGGACGCATACTGATGTAGACAGACTCATTGTAAATAGTTTAAGTAACACGATTAAATCCCTAATTCGTAAACATAAAGAAACCTGTTGGGTACAATATATAAATAGCTTAAGCACTTCAAACAACTCCCTGTGGAGGCTGGCAAAAAACCTTCGCAAAGATGGGCATTCAATGCCTTCTTTAATTGACGACGACGGTCAAGAAAAAATTAAAGATATAGAAAAAACTGAAATTCTTGCCACATACTTACAAACTGTACATAATATCCCGCCGGACAACACGCCTATTCAAACGGCTATATCCGAATCTGTTGCTGCCTTCAAACGTTTTAAATATCCTATCCCACCACGAAAGTTAAAGTCACTTTTAATAACGCCACGCAACGTAGCTACTACTATTAGCAGATTGCCATATAATAAAGCGCCCGGGCCTGATACTTTAACTTATAATTTGATCAAAAACTTGCCTCGTAAGTCTATAGTTCAATTCACTCATATTATTAATGCGATAGTAAGACTACAATACTTCCCGCAAACGTGGAAACACGCAAACGTGGTCATGCTACCTAAACCGGGTAAAGACCCCAAGCTCCCCCAATCCTACCGTCCAATTTCCCTCCTAAACACCCTTAGTAAAGTCGCCGAAAAACTTATATTAAGTAAAATATCAATAACAGTTGAAAATCTAAATATCTTACCACCTGAACAATTTGGCTTTAGGCAAGGCCATAGCACGGATATGCAGGCCGCACGAATAGTGCAAAACATATTCGATGGTTTTAATTCCGAGCAAAACACGGTTATGCTGTTGTTAGACATAGAACGTGCATTTGACAGAGTGTGGCATGAGGGGCTGGTATATAAACTGTACGCAGTGTGTGGTATGCCACTCTATACGGTAGCCTTGATTGCCTCATACCTCTCAGATAGAGCATTTAGCGTTAAAGTAAACAAATCAATTTCAAGCCAAAAAGTCATAAGAGCCGGAGTCCCGCAGGGAACTGTGCTCTCCCCACACCTTTTCAACTGGTATATATCTGATATTCCCAAAATCCCAATTACTGACCTCTCGCTGTACGCAGACGACACGGCGATAATGGCCAAGTCGTACTACGCACAGGCAGCGAAAGGTCGGCTAGCCTATCACTTAGCAAAACTCATACCTTATTACGATTCTTGGAAAATTGACATAAATCCTTCTAAAACAGAGTTAGCGGTCTTTACCCGGAAGTTCACTAACCATAGGATCACATCCATAAGCATTAACGGACAAGCAGTATTCCCAAAACAGACTGTTAAATATCTAGGCATAACCCTAGATGAACGACTTAAATTTCACAAACATGTAACGCAAGCGCTAAGAAAAGCTCTCTACATCAGCCATCAGCTGCACATGATATCTAAGCCTAGATCAATCCTTAGTCCCAAAAACAAGCTAATCTTATACAAAAGCATAGTGCGCCCGGCAATGCTGTATGGTTCGGCGGTGTGGTGCCAGGCAAGCGCTACACAGAGGCAAAGACTACAAAGAGTCCAAAATCGCTTCCTTAGAGGAGCTTTCTCCGCTCCGAGAGCCACCAGAATACGTGACTTGCATAATATGGCTAGCATTGAAACCATCAGTGACCACATCGACGCTACTGCAAATAAATTCTATAAATTCCGTCTCACCAAATCACAGTTGACCAGAAACCTAACTAATATTAGATACAGCCAACATGTAAATATTAAGCACGGTCCAATATATAAAAACCTTCCGATATTCTTCGAAGAATTGGAGCCACCTTAGTTTGAAATAAATGTAAATACAAATTTAAATATTAAACGAACAAGGAAAGCTGACAGATTCCTCCGAGGCAGGGGGGGAACCGGCCAGTTCCACTTGTAATTAAATGTAAAAATACTGTACATATATAGCAATAAGAGGTTTTAAGATCAAGCATAAGGTCATTGACCCTAAATATACAAACCAAAGAAATATTAAAGAGGTTTTTTGTTCAACTTTTTCCTCTAAAAACTCCTTAACTGTACATATTGCCTTAATCTTACGTAACTGAACTATACCTAGGTCTATTACAGATACATCTATATAAGGAGTTAGAACTCCAGGAAATGGTACGATTTGATGCACTACATATGCAATATATTTAAGTAACGGCCGTCATCAGCCAACCTCTGGGTGTACTAATGCATCCCTGTTTCTTATTATATAAGTAGGGGAAGAATGCGCACATAATAGATTAGATATAAGCATGACATGTAAACTTAAAGATAGAAAATAAATGCTTTATTATTACTTACAAAAGTCCTTGCAAGCGTAACATACTTAATGTCTGGGCATATATTGTTTAAGTTGATCGTGTAGCGAAGAGGTCGCCATAATATTTAAAATATAAAGTTGATTATTTTTGTTTCATTTTAATAAATGAATATATTTTGTTGGTATTTTTAATAAAAATGTATGTATTATTTAAAAAAATCCGGACAATATCAAGCATCCGTGCAATTCCGGACGAGGGCCTAAAAATCTGGATTATCCGGACAAATCCGGGCGTGTGGTAGCCCTTGGTAGACTAGGAGAAACCCAGCATTTATGTTTCTGTTTACTCAATAGGTTTTGTCTTATTATCTATAATTATTCCAGAGAAGACCTACAAACGCCAGTTTGGGTTAGCTTTGGGAAGCCTGGTTTAATTTTGGTTAGTTGTGCGTATGTGGTGAGCAAGTATACGCTCTTTAATTAACAATTTATGCTATTTGGACAGATTAAGTAAAGTGTGTTTGGTTTTGCTTTGATTAAGTGTTAGTTTTGGTCAATAAAAATCAAGCGCATATGACTTGGCTAGTTTTCGCTAATGTTGCTCAGTTTCGGTTAGTTTAATAATTTTATGCTGATTAATTAGCACAAAAGAATCAAAACTAATTAAAATTGAGAAACTTTAGTATATGTCGTCGCTTAATATTTTTGTTGCTCCAAATGTTTTCACGTCCAATAATTATAATCGCGTCCAATTTTCAGGGTGTTGAATTTGTCTTCTAGTTGACATGCCTCAAGCGTCAAATTAATCATATCCAAATGACGTATATCCTTGAGATTAATATAGGATTTTGGTTAATCACAAATAAAACATCACCGTAATTAGTTAATTTTAAAACTGTGCAATGCGAACCAAATTCTAAAAGGCTGCAACAACTAATTCTGGCGTATTTATTTACTAACAACATATTTTAATATCCTGACATATTTTACTCGGAAAAAAAAATATTCAAATGAATATTTATTGGTTTCGTGAGAAAAGAATAAAGTGTTCCTGATAATGTGCAAGTTTAGCATAAGGAAATAAAAATCTACACGAGGGGAAGAATGCACTTTTTTTACCCGAATTAGTAGATGCTACCATGTAAAAAGTATCCTGAATCTAAAACATAGTTCACTTCTTGGTATGTATGTATATAGGTAGCATTTTGCCCGAGTATATATTTTCTCCTCTTATAGCTTCCCTTCAGCAATAGATCACAGTTCTTCATCAATTCTTCACTTTTCTAAATTTTTTCTTACTATTTTAAATATATTCCCATACGTAGTTCATCTCTTAACTGACTGTGTCAATGAACTTTCGAATAAAACCTAATGTCGCTTATTTTTGAAAAAGTCTATTAATTTATAGGTACACCCCAATATTTATACCACAACCAATTCATTAGATGCTTAATTTCAACGCAAACTGTTTATTCTACCCCTAAATTCAGGCTTTTAATTCACAGGTGTCTCCCAAATTCAACTTCACCTTGCTTATAACAAACAGATGGGACAAACCGTTAAAGAATTTCTATTATTTAAACGTTTTGGCTCATTGGCGGTAAACACCCAAGATGATGCAAACAATAATTTCACCACTCATTTTCAAAACAACAAAATTCGATTACGGTGAGCATAATTTAACAGCAGACAAAGTAGCATTGCTCTTAATACCTATTTTGCCAGATTTTACACACTATAATAAGCACTTCTATAGTTAAAATTTATTTGAAACTAATAAAGGCCTTCCCGTCGCAGAAGCAATAATTCAAAAGGGACTCTTGTGACCATCCTTCGAGCTCAAATCGGCAACACCGCAACGAACTGGCACGCGCCACAACACCCCTTAAGCACGAACTTAGCGTGCGCCCCGGTATAACCTGTTCGCGGCGCCAGCGCTGTCCGCGTGACGTCACCGAGCGTCACCAAGTGGAAGGGGCAGAGGGGAGGGTCCGCTGGAACTGCCGTGCGAGGATTGGCCGACCAAATATGGCACAGCCGGTTCATTCATAAAAGTGGTTGAACGCGGCGCGCCGTGTAGTCATACAGAGACTTTGTCAGAGTATAGAGGTTTTACTGATCGCGGTTTAGTCTAAGCGCGATTTAATAACACTGAAGCTGCATTCACCATTCCGCGCCGCGCGCTTTTCGTTGTATATTATTAGATCGCGATAAATCGTGCCATTCCGCGCGTTTATATCCCAGAACATTTTGTGCCATGGAACATAACAGCTTTTGTATCTTATTACCCTTATTTCTCACTTATTGGCACAATCACGATCAGTGTTGCTAGACTTCCATCGCGACTGGCTATCTAGTGTTATAGTTAAGTGACTTACTAAACCCTTGTATTGTGGAGCCGA
Organism: Pissodes strobi; assembly: GCA_016904865.1. Taxonomy (NCBI): domain Eukaryota; kingdom Metazoa; phylum Arthropoda; class Insecta; order Coleoptera; family Curculionidae; genus Pissodes; species Pissodes strobi. The sequence continues at coordinate 208,043 of MU184488.1, forward strand.
AAGAGACAAAACCGAGTGACAAAATGATAATGGACACTTTGGACACGTTGTCCAGCCATCAACATCATCCCCATGTGTCTTCTGCTTTCCTATTGACGGAAACGGCGGCGGCCGCAGCTCATCACTTTAACGTGCTGAGTTTTGATACTTGCCTATATAAGGGGGGATCAGGGGCCAGCTCGGGGGGAAGTCCGACCCCTGCTTCTGTGTGCGCTTCCGAGGGCGACACAATTGGGATCGAGGGAGCACCTGGAGATCTCAACACCCCAGTTACCACTGCAGGGGACGCTCCCACCTTCTTCGGACCCAGCACGGTGGTTGAACCACCTCCGATCACAGGTTAGTAATCCTCTCCATGACCGAATCTATGACATTTTCAACAGATAAACGAAATAAGTAAAATCCTTCTCTTATATTTGGTATCAAACTAATAATAGTCATTATTGTCTTGTTGATCTAATTAAATATTTCTGCAAAAGTTCCGTTAAATGGTAAATTTTTCCAAATAATTTAAAATTAATTAGGTATATCGGACTATTCATACCGATCTGTTCTGTTCTGTTAAATGAACCACTACAAATCCCGCAACTATTGAATGAGACCTAGTAAACAATAAATTGTTTTCCCGAAAATATTTACTTATGTAAATATATTAAATAGGAATTTGAAATGAAACATTTCAATTCCCATATAACCTCGTTCATGAAACAGCATATCCCTTGGTCCCATTATTATTTAACCGATCGATAGCGTCATTGGGTTAGGTCAACTCTAATTTTATCCTTATTTAAAGTGAGATTTAGAGGCATCTTTAACTTTTACTTTGGGATATTATATTTATTAATATTGACTTGATTTTTATGTAAAATCATGGTTTAAATCACTCTACATTTCTATACAGTTCATTTTAATTTCAGCGGTTGCCAATATGTCAATTGAGTTTAAGCCCCGCACATTAGTTGTCTTGGGGAGTTACATTTAAATGAATTGAGTAACATATTATGTGATATACGGAATTTTTCGATTTATTCCTTCATATTTATTCTGATCCTAATTCTGGTATTTTTATAGCATCTTTTACGCGATATTATCCTCACGTTTTATATTCGAGTTTGAGCATCTGTGTTCCTCACATAGACCGACTTTGTCTAGGTATAAAAAATCCTAAATTTATGTACCTAAGTAAACAATATTATTGGGAAACCTTGTAGTCCAATAAATTCATCACTGGTTGCTGATTGTCATATTACACTGTTACAAACGGATTGCTATATATATCTGATATATACGTATTATAATAAAATTGTGTAGGTACCTTTGAGATTATACTCATAGACATTTTTATCGAAGCAGTAGCATCCAAAGGGTATCTTGCTAGGTATTTTGATTAAAATCTTTGCTAAAACCTTATAGACACTTCCTAGCATTAACTTAAGCAGCTATAATATAATTATTACATCATCGTCAAGTAACCACAATTTAAAAGAAACTGCATTTTCAGATGACTGACTTCCTTAAGCACAATCACCTATTAAATACTGACAGATGTATAAAGTTTCTAAAAACCAATCCTATATATTATAGAAACTGATACTTCGACAGATTTCGATCTCGGGTTAGGAGATTTACTCGAAGCTCTATTAATTTCAGGTCTATTTAACTGACGATTAAACTTTGGCTTCATGCTCAGCTGCACGCTTTAATTGAATTGGTTGTGGTACCCATATTTATATGCTCAATTAGGCGTGTTGGGTTATTTAGTTATAAGGCTCGAGCTTTTATTTATTTACGATTTGAGAAAGTCATTTTTTGCTGATGTTTCTTTGATTTTTAGATAACGCAACTGTCGTACAGCATTAATTCTAAACAACGGCCATATTGCATGAGAAAACAGTAATGGCATTTCAAAATTTAGTTAATGTACTGCATAATAGAGCTTAGCTAAGCAATAAAAGAGCTTGAAATAAATGTCAGCTTTCCAAATAACAAACTAGAAGTTGATCAATGGTCTTAGATAAGATCTGGTTAAGGCGTAGCCAAATTAATTATATCGGCGTTAACTTTTGCATAAGCAGTTTCAATTTAAATTTAAATATCATGGCGCCTCGGTCTTGATTTATGCGACATATTTTGGCTAAGCCATTAATTTGGCTGGCAATAAAGCACAGTATTGCAAACTAATGGGAAAAATTCATATTTTCACCAGTGCTATTGCGAAAGTTAATGGGTTTTCAATACCATATTACCTGTTTAGTTAAAAACTGGATATGCAGACCAGCTGAGTTGACTCTCGTAACTGGTAGATGCTTTTTCTCATAAAATGTATTAATTTCAAATAAAATTGCCATCTTACCACGAATGCATTTTATAAATGTTAAGATATTACCGAGGTTATTACAAGAAAAAGTTCAAGTGAAGTAAGCTTAATCTGGTCTTGTACAGCCAGGCCTTTATGTGTCGATCCTAGATAAATAGATAATTATTCCAGTATAAGATGGTAGAACACCGTTTATTGCCTACAAATATAGATAACATTACGATTAATAGGTAAAATTGAATTTTTTTAGGGAAGAAATTGCGGTATAAATGTCAAAGAGATGATGGATCAACGATATTTATGGTAATACAAGTATCTTGTATGCAGAAGTCTTAAGTAAAGTGCATACTTCGGAATTATTTAATATTCATAATCATAATGGTGGCTAACCAGAAAGGCAATTAGCGGTATCTAACCCAACCACATGCTACGCAATTAGCTCGGCAAATGGTTGCATTTTTTAAATTTGTGTGCGATATGTATGTATATAATGGAACTGGTTCTAACCAAATATATATGAATCAATAGAATACTATTAAAGAATAATGTTCGATTGGATTTATTAGTGTTTCAGTTGAGACCTACTATTCATCTATGCGAAAATATATTGCCGTCCGTACTAACTCAAAAATCTTTAAAAACCATAAATGATGAGCTCTCGCGCTTGTAGAATATCTACGTCCAAAAAACATCTTTAATACAATGTGTGTTGCCAGAAAGTACCTACACAATTTTTGGAAAGGCGTAAATGATCAACTACCATAAAAATAAACTACCCAAGGCCTCAACATCTTTACTTAAGAGGTAATTCCGAAGATGTAACTAGTAATAGAGTTAAATGATGGAACTAAATATTTAAAATGCTGCCTGCAAAAGCAGTTTTAAGCAAATCATGTAGGGACGCAAGCATTTCCAGACAAAACAGTGTGCCGGCTGACTCGACTTCTAAAATTAACTCGCACAAGTTACGTAGTATTTTCATTCCTGGCAGCGGGCCGCCGAACTGACACTAAGTGCGAAGTATTTATAAACTTGTGCTAAATTGGCCAACCGTTCGTGTGCACCTGTTTCCCAGCCTGTTCCCCTCGGTGGGTTAATAGTTTTAATTCGCGCTAATACTGCGAGGATTCAAATTAACTACTTATCTATACCGCTGATGAAATAACATATATAACTGGTAAGATTTTCATTTTAACCTGTTGGTACATATCGAAAACTACTTTTCATCAGGTTCAAATCCTCATACTACGCACATTGGAAGTCTTAAAAGGAATATTATCACCAAAATTTGCTATCAGTCATCACCACTTACTCTCAGGATTTTCTTTGAGTATTCGAGGGTTGCTTTACTTAGAGACGAAGATGTGGAAGAACCGAGGGAAGAACTCTCTGAATTTATAAAGTAGGTTACTTCTTCGAAATCAGAATAAATCACATTATTAAAAGTTAGTATTGCTCACGTCAAGGATAACTATGAGGTATAGGACAAAATGGTCTAGAAGGACTTACCCAAAAGGGTAATTATTAATTACAATTACAATTGCAAATATTTTTCACTGCACTTGCTCTAGTGCTCTAATTAGCTAAGTACCTGGATATTGATAATACTGTAGCAGTCATAACATGCATTCTGAAAATATCCATGTAGAATATAACATAGCCGATATTCCTTCAGCAATTATTGTATTTAACCCACATTAGACTAATTTGAATTCAAATACTGAAAATTTAATTGAACAGAAGAGTATCTGCAATGCGTTCAGTTATAATGCTCACCGTTAAAGTTGACGCTCACAAGGCATATCCAATGTCAAGTTCATTACAATTAGTTCAGATACTTTAAACAAAAAACAACTTATCGATTAGGTGCAAGGATATTACGACCCAAATTGTTCCGCACCGGCGAATCGACAGCCCCATCAGCGGCTCCCATTCATCGTTTAGAATGGTTCATTCATAAGAATGTTACTACATGCAACATGGCGGCGATCCATTGCCGGGATAGACCTCATAAATGTCAAGTGCACAGCGAAGGTAAAGGTTCAACTTGTTGACTCGAAAATCGATACCGTTGCCCGGCTGATATGCCAGTGATTTTGCAAGGGAAATTACAAAAGGGCTTAGGCATTTAGATGTTAAGCGTCCCAATTTAATATAAGGCCGTTTGGGTTAGTTTGGGTTGGATTCCCAGTCTAAGAATGAAATCGCGCATCTCAGCAACATGTTATAAGGTGTACATATATTAACAGAAAGTTTTTATCTCGAAATCTTGGATCCGAAAATTCCATGGACGATGCCTTTGAAAGAACAGAACATCAATCACTGGAAGAATATCTGGACTAGTCTTAAGCAAGTTCTGCAGAATGAACAAGTGCATTAATTATGATATGAAAAACCGCCTCTGAATAAATTTCTCCGTCGTTCCACTCGAATTGTTTGATGAATGTTTATGTGGATATTTGGACAATTCCAATACTTACTTTTACCGGGCTATTACTTCGTAACAAACAAAATCGATACTGGTCTTCATTCAGGACATGGAACGTTCATTCAAGCAAGGATATTATCTCGTAAATTCCTCTTCATATCAAAATGTCCGCCGTTGGCGTAAATTTGCGAGATAATGTCGAACAGCTTTCAGCATGTGATTTTTTTAGCCCGTATTAAGTAATAAGGCGCATTATAGTTCTACTTATACTCGAGTAATTCCCTAACCATTTTTAACTGCACTGATTATATATACCTACATACAATTCCTGTACCTTTGAGATAAATTGCAGCCTAAAAAATGCTACAAAGCTGCAAAAGACTCAGGTGTTGTAAACTCCCTAATTCTGAAACGATTTATCCTGAAAGACTGAAAATGCATCTACTCAAGGCAGTCGTTATGGGATACCTACGCTCGGGCTTGTGCACAAAGCAAATATAATTCTATGTGGGCGACCCTACGATATGCTTTGTCGTAGGTTTGATAGTAAACTCATGTCGTGAATGAATGAAATTTCAATTCATTCAGTCAGATGAACCATTCAATAACACATCCCAATATTTGTGTTTAGCTTACTTCTATCGAAGCAATGTTAGTTTCGCTACTTAAGTCTGGAGCGGCATCAGATTTGATAACCACGATACACTAAAATTTTGATTTAATCGCAGTGATCGTATTAACATTTTCATCCAAGTACTATGTTATAAATTAGCTAGGGAATAGATAGCGTTATTATAACACCTTTTTGAAGCATACGTGCGCATTGCTTAGACATGCTTGTTGTCGTTTACACACATAAATTACGGTTAGCTGTTTTAACATAACTACTTCAAGTTTTAAAATTTCCCGCTTCTTTTCAGCCAGTAATTGACACTTCAAAAATTTCAATGTTTTGATTTTAAACTCGTCAGGTTGATGTGAGGAGGATATATCGCATATATATAGAAAACTGAAAATTAAACTTGGATAAGAAGTATGATTTAGTACCGAAAGCTGACAAATTTATCGCAAGTAGGATTAATATTAGTGAAGTATTGGTGAAGTAGTGAATAATAATTTTCATCTAATTTCCATTTACTTGTATTAAAGGTAATATTTCTAATATAATTGCTCTCACGCGCCCCATATAAAAGCTCTCAAACCAAAATAGGTCTATAAATATAGGCATTAAATATTTGAAGAGTTTTCCAGTGCATTGACGTCATTAGCGTCGTCTGCAAACCCTGTACAAAACTGTTTTGCCCGGTCTTCCACAGCAAATTCAAGGCCTTTGCCATTAAATTTTCGTTGAGGTCGTAGACTCGCGCACATGCGAAAATCGATACTCGCGAGATTCAGCTACACCAGGGATGGAAATCGATAACTGGTTGCTCATTAAGGATTTATTTCACTATAGCACGGTAATTTCAGGTTATATTTTATGATATAGAATGATTACCCATACCACTTAGTTTGCATTCTCTTTACGGCTGTTGTTCTAATTCGATCCCATAAAGATAAAGCATACTACCCTATTGATTTCGTCGAGTTTTGATAATTAAACATAGTTATGAAACGGTACGTTATTTAGTGTAACGAGAACCTCGAGAGTAGCGTCCTGTACTCAGCTCTGCTTCACTGTTGAAGTTGATGCATTTTAGAGAAAAGTGGATTACAATTTTAAGATAAATTATTTTAGCTAACAGCAGCGATTGGTATAAAATATCACTTTTATTGATATTTTTTTGTACCTGATATTTCTTTATGATAAACACATTATTCATTATCAAATACATATTCACCGCGTCTACATAATTTGAAAATAACTTAATTTGCTCATATCAAATGAATTATAAGAGGGTAGTACATAGGTATGATATATATCAGTTAAGAACACGAACAAAAGAACTGGGACTTCCGATACAGATTTCATGCCCATATAGTTCATATATTATTTGCATACTATGGCAGCATCGCAATTAGTATACCTCACCCATCAAGAAAGGCCTTCAATGAACTAAGAGAGACAATAAAGCAAAATCGTCGGACATGAAACTGTTTATTAATCCTCTGAATAAGTTTTTTTTTGTGGCAGTGGCCCACACACTAAAGGGCTTTCGACTAGTGGTATGTGTGCGAAGATGTTGATGAACCATGTCAGTTTTGAATAGCTGTAAGATCTAATTTGGTTGAAACAGATACCCTGGGAGTGAGTTCCACAGTGATGCAGTGCCTCAGACAAAGGAGTCTTTGTGAAGCGATGTTTCAGGTGTTTCCAGTGGTCCGACGAACCAGTGCGTTCTTGCCGTCTGTCCTAACTATCTGACAGGCGTTGCCTGCCCCCAGCAACGCGCGATTATGCGGGCCAGATCATGGAAACATCTGCCGTAAAAATATCTGTAAATAGGGAGATCTTATCCACATGTCTGCGGTGTTTCAGACTATCCAGATCCCGGGTCAACTCCGGGTCGCCGACGAGACTCAGCTCTCTTCTGAATAGAATCCAGCAACTTTAGGTGTGTGGTACCCCAGATGTGTGAGCAATTTGCTTATCTGCGCTTTGTAGAGCAAGAGCAGCTTCTGGAGTGTATACAATTTTTTGTTACGAAATAGCGCACCAAGCTTCTGCGAGACTGAAATGGTTGTTAGCAACGTCGTCATTATTCCAACGATGTAGGGACATGAATTGCGACATTTATACCTGCTTTGTAGACTACCAAAAGACGTTTGACAAAATCCAACACCAGAAGATGACACAAGTACTGAAAGGCACTGGAATGGATGATAAAGATCTCAGAATTATACAAAACTTGTACTGGAACCAGACAACCACCATAAAAATCAACGCTGGAGATGAAACAACAGAGGCAGTTAAAATTCCGCGGGGCGGACGACAAGGGTGTATCATCTCCCCTCTGATATTCAATCTGTATTCAGAAGAGATATTTAGAGAAGCTCTGGAAAACGATGAGAATGGAATTCTTGTAAATGGTGAACGACTAAATAATATCCGCTATGCAGATGATACCATCATATTTGCAGATAGTATAGAGGGTCTACAACAGCTAATGAAGAAAGTGAATGAAGTAAGTGAACGATATGGGCTAAAAATGAACTTTAACAAAACTCACAAGAAATCAGATGTAGAATAGAAAAGACAAGAGATGCCTTCATCCAAATGTCTAAGCTCTTCAAAAGCCACAACCTCAAATTAGATATGAAAGTAAAAATCCTGCGCTGCTATGTGTTCTCCATATGGCATGGAATCCTGGATATTGACGAAGCAATACAAAAGAAACTCGAGGCCTTCGAGATGTGGCTCTACAGAAGGATCTTTAGAATATCATGGAAAGATAGAGTGACCAACGGAACAGTACTGGAAAGAATGAGGAAGGAAAAAGAAGTGATGAACACGATTAAGAGAAGGAAACATGGAATATCTCGGGCATATAATGAGAAATGACTTCAAATAGAAACTCTTAAAATCCATCCTCCAAGGAAAAGTGTTTGGAAAGAGAGGACCCGAAAGAAGAAGGATATCATGGCTCAAGAACCTAAGGACATGGTATTTGAAAACAATCACAGAACGGTTTAAAGCAGCAGTCAACAAGGTCATCATAGCCAGGATGGTCGCCATCAATATTCGAAACGAATAGGCACTTGAAGAAGAAGAACGTGGTCATGCCAGGACATATTGCTGTTGACCGTGACACCCAATAGTCCAATTGACGAGGATAAAGGAATGGTCGATGTCGATCCTGCCATAATGACGTCAGAGCCCGCCGGCTTTCTTGGTAAACGTGGCTGCTTGGGTTTTTGCTGCATTCAACCGGACCAAATTTATGTCGCCCCCAAGTTCGCACTTTCTCTGCAAAACTGTAAACGGGATTATTGGTTTTGGTTAGCAGGCCATTAATATAGGTGGACCAGAGTTGGTGAAAACATTGCGCTTTGTGGCACTCCCGTATTACTGGAGAATGTGTCTGAAATGTGTCCATCAACTGCAACGTGCAGAAATTGTTTTTAAGGAAACAGGCAAGCCAGCTGCAGAGAGACGCTGGCAGTCCGAAGGATCGCAGTTTGTTGAGCAATCCGTCATGCCAAAGTCTATCGAATGCCTTCGAAATATCCAACGCAATCGCTCGAGATTCTCCGTAGTTCTCAATTGTCCTACTCCATGAGATAGGCCAAACTATCTCCTGCCGATCTCTCTTTGCGAAAGCTGTATTGGTTATCGCTAATTATTCTGTTGGTCTCGAAAACTTGAGTAGTTGCTGATTGACTATGTTCTATGACTGTGGAGATTGTTGGAAGCAAGGCAATTGGGCGATAGTTTGAGGGCGTGGGTTTCTTGCCTTTCTTTTGGAACAGATTGCACTCGAGCGACTTTCTAAAAAGACAGCTAAATCCCTTCTCGATAAGACGGAGAGAAGAGTCTAAGAAAAATGGGTGTTAGTTCGTTGGCGCAGTTCTTTAACAGGATGGCAGGTGTTCAGTCCGGTCCTACTGCCTTTTTCCTATCTAGCTCTTCGAGGATTTTACGAATATCACGGTGATGAAACTTAACTTCTGCCATGGCGTTAACATTGGATATGGTGGGGAGAGCCTTGCCTTGGAGCACGTTTAAGGTAGAGTGCGATGAAAACATTTGCTTGGATGTAGTCGCCGTAACGTCGCGTTCGTCTGTTAAGGGTGAGAAAGACGTATTCGTAAAGGTCTTGCTTACTGCCTTTGCTACCGACCAGAAATTCCTGAGGCCACGGGCACATTGCAAAAGTTTATTCTGATCCCTTGATTGTATTTGTTTTTAGTTTCTTCAATCACAAGTTTGTATCCGTTTCTCGCCTCAGCAAAATAATTACGACTTTCAGCGGTTCAGTGTTATTCAACTAAAAAGAATTAATTAAAAAATTGATAAAACTTATTCCGAGACTTATTCCAGCTAAATCATCGCTATGCCGGTCGGGAATGCATACCACTACGTTATGTTTACCGGACTACAAGCCAGGATTCCCCAAGGAAGAAGCAAAATCGATACCAGGCTTCATTCAGAATATAGACGTTCATTCATGCAAGAATATTAGACTCAATCCCATTACCATCCAATATGGCCTCTGTTGGCGTCACAGTGCAGATATTTGCTACATCAATTATGAATATATTTTTAAATGAATTATGAATCCTATCGCTAAATTATTATTGCTAGATACCTAATATTTTTCAACAATTATAAAACAAGCTTTTATGAAATTTGCTTGGACTTGTCCAAATAGATAGGCCTGATGCAACAAAATGACATATCTGAAGATAGCATGTGAAATTTGTCAACCCGAAAAAATAATTTTGAGCAGCTCTGCTGCTGATTTGCTCTGCGAATATCTCGGCGAATATCAAAGAAAAGTCTTCACAGAATTCTGAAGAACAGCCTAAAATTTTCTTATTAGTAGCACGGAATAATAATCAAAGTTAACATTTCACGAATATATATTTTTTTAATTTAAGATGCAAATCACTATCCTTAATGAGTGACGAGGTAAACAGATTTTAAGACATTGATTAAATCGAAATCTACGAAAAGTACACAACAACTTTTGTTTGGTCTAGTGTATAGGATCATTTTAATATGTAATTTTAAATCAAAAAGAAGATCCTATCATTAAAGATCCAGTGCTAATGGTCCCAACTTGGAGGTTTAACTCAGTTTTCGAATATGCTAGAAGATCGGAAATAATTTTTATCAAGCTACTCTAAAATTAACAGTCAAAGTAACCCAAAGAAGCCGTGGAATAAATGCATTTTTTTATTCTGAAAATGTATTGAAACTGTGAGTTAATTTGTATGCGTGCCGTAATTTTAAGGTTAGTTCCTAGTTTTTGCAGGTCCCTACTTATCAGTATCCTCCTCGCTCAATTTCGTTAAAAGCGGAAGTCTTAAATATAATAGAAGGTTATTGGGTTGCTTTAATTGCCATATAATTTTAAAAATGCAGCCCTAAGCAAATAGTTTCAGCGACAAAGGGTTAACAAGGTGAAGGTTGAGACGGCGGCAACGTCAGATCGATCTGTAATTATTTCGGATGCCATGGAGAAAGGAATGCACGCCCACGAAAAACCCGTAACAGATGTTGGCACTTGTTGCCATGATTTTTATAAACACGTAATCAGGAAATTATCCAAGGTTTAGAAGGGAATATAGCAACGAATGAGATCGTTAATGTTACCTGTTGTTATTTATTTCCATAATATTGTAGATATGTATTTTAACGTAGGAATCGTCTACAATATAAATATTGCTAAATTACCTAACCAGCCTTCACATAATCTACCTTATAGATTACAGATTTTGAGAGGATCCTTTGGGACTCAAGAAACCCTTTGGTTATCTGCACTGGAGATGATATTATGGTATGAAGTTTTGTCTTATCGTTGAGTTGAATATACCTACTTTGGCCTATTGCTATTAAATTTGTGCAACTATATAAAAATCCTCTCTTGTTCCGGAGTTGCAGAACCCATACGGTTTCGTTGCCAACCTCGTCCAGCTTTTTAGAATTATAACATTGTCCAATCAAATGGCTTTTTATTATCATAAGTTCGTTTTTTTTCTGGTGTATTTATTTCAGTAGAAGGTGCCTTAATGTCTATTCTGGAATATCCTTTCCCAATGAGATAGCATCCTTCCTCATTAATAATTGATCTCTCGTCTTAATCCACAGAATTGATCTGTTATGGAACTATTGTAACAGTTGTTGCTCTGGACCATAGAATGTACTCCTTACACTTTTTCTAGTTAGATGTTATTTCGTTACCTTCACTCATTCGGCACCTACATCAAAGTCACCCTGTTGATTGAAATTTGTATATATTTTAGGGATTCCGTAACTCTATATAGTATATACATCCCAACTTAGGAGACACGTTATGTGTCCTTACATCTCCTTGTTCAAAATGCGAGGCCATTCTGTAATGAGAGTGTTACAAGAAGCATTAAGCACGATTACACAAGAAGCACCAAGCAAGTTACCAATAAGAGAAATGCCCTACTAAAGAAAGAACACGTCTCGGATAATGCCTATGCATGCTTCATATTACTTAAAAATCCTATTCACTTCGAGATAAGTGACAGTTTTACCCGTACTAGTCCAGGAAGGACATTCACCAAGGTGTCTCATTGCCGCTAGACTTTTGTTCCAATGCCAGAAAATGCTAATTTATTTTGAATTTTGCTTTTTGCATAATTTGTAAGAAAATCATCAATATTGCTCCCATTTTGAATAAAAATTTCATCTTGTGATATATCGTTCAAGAGGTAATTTGACCTAGAATAAGATGGTTCAAAAAATGTTCATAGTTGCATTTGAAATCAATTTTGGGGGCATGCTGTATATTTTTAAAGCGTATATCCCGAGGTATATCCGCACTAGAATGGGAAGTTATGCTTTTCACTGCATATTTTACAAGGCTTTTAGTTCCCAAAAAAATTGCTCATTTTTAATTTTTTGTAATTAGCGTTGGTTGTGTGTTGTGTCTTATGATGAAGGCTTCAGACAATAATCAGCCTCGTCCATCTGGCCGAAACGTTATACTAGTAATACCAAGAGTAATACTAATTGCATTACAAAGAAGGAAATGATAAGCTTTTTTAAATGATACTACACTGAAAGCGAATATGGTTCTCACTCCGAAGAGAATGTTCTTCTAGGTATTATGCACAGCGCATAATACCTATGCGCTCTACCATCTATGCTAAACCGCATCGCGCCGATGGAAATACATGCGCCTGCATAATACATTTTATTCTAAGACTTGATAATTACGTTTATAATTTGGCAGATTGATAAATGATTATTTGAATTAATATATTACAGAGACCGACAAGATATACAGAGTGATCCAAATAAGACTCTAAATGCCTTATACCTCTTGTTACTAACTGTTTCTCTCGCTTGGCTCATATTAAAAAATGTTTTTAATCAAATTTAAATAATATGAGGTTTGTTTAGTCCTGCTCAAGGGGTTAAACATTTTTTTTTAAATTACGGTGGATGTGCTTAAGATCAAACAACAGAAGCGAAGACTTCCACAAAGTGATATTAATAACTAGATAAAATAAAAAATATACCTATATAAAAAAGTTTTTTGGAGGCGTCGAGCATCTACCGCTCTACCTTCTGAGCTAAGTCACCGATGGAAATACGTACGTAAAAAGTGAATATATGATACAGACCGGCATAATACACTCTATTGTAAGAGCTGATTATTATGTTGATAATTTGGTAGTTAGGTAGATGATAATCTGAATTAATATATTACAGGGGCCAAATAGAATTAAATGGCTTATGTCGAGACTTATGTCTCCTCTTATTTACTATGTACACTGTAAAAAATCGCCTTGAGTAAAACTAAGAAAATTATTGAGTTACTTGCATTTGTAGTGAAATTTTGAGTGAGCCCATTAAAATGAATAAAAAATTAGTGAATTTAACATATTATTGTGTTAGTTGCCAAAAAATACATATATTTGTGTAATATAGGCTCATAAAAAGGTAATTAGGTGGTTTTTAAACTAAATTTTGTGTGATTCAATCCCTTCCCTTCCAATATTCTATGCGTATTTCTAGTTAAGTTAAGACACACTGGCAGGTGCAGACGTAGGAATCGAAGCGCGATCAAATTTCTAGTATTAAAGTGGCAAATAATTATTATTGTGCTAGTGTAAATCATATCAAGCAGATCTATGCACGAACGATACACGTGCTCTGCCGGACTCTGCCCTGCCATCGGTTGTTGGGTTGATCCTAGCGAGGCGGCCGAAAATTACGAGTCGTGCTAGTTATGACTGATGCTGGAAAAAGGAAAAAATTATATTTAAACTACAGTTTAAACTGAAAAAAGCGTGGTGTAGCTGCATTAAAAATGAATTGGATTATAAGTTCATAACAGAGACCGGTAAGTAAAATACTACCTACCTACTTTATATATATGTTTGTTAGTTAGGACACCATTTTGCTTTTTAACATTGCTGTATAGGCTCTATAGTATATCAGTACGCGCTGATTTGTCATTCATTTGGAACCACTTTATAGTTTATTCTCATGCTGTTATACGTAATAGAGATTTGACTTTGAATATTTTGCTAACCGTAAAAATAAGTATGTACCTAATACTTAATCTAGGTAATCAGTCATGATTATATAGGTATCCCACCATCTATATACGTGCCGTAACATATATAGGCACAGCTTATTTAATACGTATCTATCTACTTACACTTAAATAACTCAAATATGATTTAATTTAACTAAATTATGAGTATAGCTTACGAAAAAGTGAGTTGAGATGCAAAACAGTATATTAATCCATTCATTTATTATTTTCCATCTCAGAGGGCCATGAATCCAGAATAATTTTTCTTAGGTTGGCGAACCTGAAATCGCTGTATTAAGTACTTTTTACAATTATGTGTTATTAATCCAGAACCCATCAAAATGCAATGGTACAGGTAACAGCTGTTAGGTGCGAATTCACCTTAAATTCGAGGTCCCTGGTACACCATCAGGCTAATGTTTGAAGGTCCCTGTTATGACAGGCTGTGCTTAAAGGTCCCTGCTTCGCAGGCATAAATTGATTTTGTTTTTTTTTACCTTATTTTTTTAGGTTGCTTGTTAGTGTGTAAGCAAAAATTACTTGAAAGCATATAGGCTGTGGGGTTCCTAACTAACCTCAATGAAATGGCCAAAAAATAACATTTAAAATCAAGCTGTACACTGTGTAGATTTACATGATTTTTTGACATTTGACGACAATCTGTATTATTCTGTCTGTTATTTTGCGTTTCTTTTATTTTCACAGTATCAATCTTTGTAAGAAGGAAGGTGCGAGGACGCCCCATTGTCAGGAAGGCCGTGTTAGCTCATGTGATTCCCCGCCACTGGTTCTCCCGATGCGACGCTGCTTAGAACAACAATGTCAGCACCTCGACTGTGAATATTATAAGACTAAGAATTTGTTCAAGTTACATTTGTTGGAAAAAGCAGAGTGTGATTTGATATATTGGAAGAAAAGCTTGTATTTAATCGTAATAAATCGTGTTTGGAGCTAATTTCTACATTACTTCTAGTTTCATGGAAGCAAAATTACATTAAAGCTAACTAGTAGGTTATTACTCAAAAATGAGTTACTTATGAATATTTTTTAACTAAAATTTAGTTCATTAAAACTAATTTTTAGTAGTAAGTTACTAACAATAGAGTAAAATTAACTCATCATTGAGTGGGCTGGTGAAGAAAAATAACTCAAAAGATATTTGATTGTAACGAAATATTGATTTTAAACTTCACTAGATTGTGTAAATATTGAGTAAAATTTCCCACACTTTTAAGAGTAAGAGATACTCAAACATTTTGTGTAGAAATTTTACACAATTCTTTGTGGACCCGTTTTGACAAAGTATTGTGTTCATTTTGAGTTAAATTTAACTCATAATTTTTTAGAGTGATGTCGCTTCGCTGAAGTCGGCTCGAAACGACTTTACCCGTATGAGCGTTAAATAACCGAACGTAGACTGCTTGAATGTTACATGCGTAGACAGACACCTCTGGCTTATTCACTACCCAGGAAAAAGTATGCACATTAATGAAGTTTTTTAAAAATATTAGGAGAGCGCATTTGAGTATCCCACAAAAAAAAACAAAAATAAATGTGCGGTTTAAATAAAAATTTCTCCTATTGTAAAAAAAATATAAAATAAATGCAAGAGAAGTGCCGCAGCGAAATTTAAACTATTATGCTTCCATAATATTTCAAGTTTTCTTCTCTATCAATAATAATATTATTGGACTGAGGAAATGAATATACAATTATTGCTTTTTGACTATTTCCCTCGCATTAATTTCGACCAGTCACAATATTCAATTCTTGTATTAAAAATGGTTTTTAAATGGAGAAATATGTAACATATTTGAATGGGGGCCCAATAAAAGTATTGAGAATTTTATTGCGCCTACTTCCATATTTAACGTTGATTGTCATGCTGGATCACTGTAATTCCGAGTCCCAACTCGCCGTTTTCGATCTATTGTGTATCCAGTGTTGGCAGATTGGGCGATTTATCGTAATTTGGGCTACTTCTCACTGTAGTTTGCCACACATTTTTCAAAGAAGTCGCAATATCGATAGCGTGACTTGTGGAGTTCCTTCGGTTGCGATTAAAAAGAAATTAATACTGCAACCCTTAAAATACTTGTCCTGGATTAATGGTTTACTCTTTCCTTATCGGTTATCAGATAAGGACAGTAGTATGGGGTCCATAAATGCGCCTTCTTCAAGTTGACAGGTGAAAAGCAATTGTTATTTAGTGAATTTTAGTGATCTGCAACTTGGATACTTTTAAATCTGCGGATAGTATCGAATATTAAATCACATATCTAATACTTTTTATGTGGATATTGAATTGGATATGCTTATTGTTTTATTGAATATTGAATTACAATAATACACTCATATTTTGTACCATTAATTACTTGAAAAATATGAAAACATAACAATGTAAACTTTCAAGCGAGGCATGCTACCACAAGCACAAACATATTAAAGCATTAGAAGACCTACAAGCCCCACATCAAATAGAATAAAAATATAGAAAACAAAAAATTATAATTTTTAATCTAGCATACATTATATACTCAGTGTAAAAGTTGGCTTAAATATATAAATAAATATTTAAAACCCGAAAAGTAAATTTAGGAGGTTTTGTTATAACCCCGATCAATTTTATTTAAAATCCATTACCTTATAGGTAAGGATGCTTTTTATGAAGGTTTGATTGCTTACAATAATTTGAATATTAAAATAGGACCATAAAAATTTCTAATTAACCGTATAACTAACTAACCATCAAATTGCATATATACGGAGATATCAACGCCTTAAAAGTATTGTAAGTCATAGTACGGGTAAGGAACGTTTACCAGATGTGATAACGTCGCGCAGCAGCATTCTGGTCTTGTATTCCATTAAGTATTGGAAGAATAGTACGCCGAATACTTTTACTTGGTATTCTTTGACAACAAAAATATCTCGAAAAATATTTAATTTCACTCTTTTGTACTGCTTTGTAACTTATCGAAAAGTTTTCATATCACAAAAGCTTTCGAGTGCTCATTTCTGAAAAAAAAAACAGTCTTTTAAATTAGAAAAAGCAAAAGTTGTAAAGCTTTAATTTGAACAAGACTAAGTTTTTGTGACAATTTTATGAATTCTAATGAAAACAATGCATTTAGTAGAATTATTGATTAAAACACTGAAGTAGCGTGATTTTAATCATATCAAAATAAGTCGTTTGAGTTAATTTAGTAATTTGATGTGTAAGTGATCGTACACCTTAAAAACAGTGGCTTAGAGAACGAGTGATTGGCCAATTATAATGGTATTTAAAGTATAAAATTGCTCCTCCAATTAAATCTTCAGCAAAAAAATCTCATATTTATTGCACAAACTTCATATAAATCTCGTAAAAAGTTTAATTGCTAATAAAACTTAACGACTGATTTGATATTTTAATGCATATTTTATTAAATGCTGCCCATAGTCATTGTTTGAAAACAACTACCTACTGCTGCTCTGAGAATCACACCGTAAGTTTTTACGCCTGTATAAATGTCCTTTAAATATTACTTAAAAATTATTGCTTGCTCTTTTAAAATCATACGTTATACATAATATACTAAACTTATTATATTAGTAACATTGTACATTGTACAGTGTGGGCATGTAGAACATGAATTATATAGGGTATCTAAAGTTCAGCTTTAAAGAAATGTCCACACCGCCGCGCGCCGGTTAGCTTTATTTGTAATAATTGTATCAGGGTGCTCAAAATTACCGTGCCAACTTTATTTGTCTACATATATTTTCCGCCTTTAATTTTTACGAGAAAGTTCTAAATATATTTATTATAGCATACTTACTACCCCATATCAGGGAATAAACCAGCAGAGGAGATAGTTTAGTTCCTGAACTGGTTAATAGTGCCAAACCAAATATGTTTAGAATTTTCGGAGGAATTTTCCGTATAGCTAAAACATTAATATAGGTATCTAAGAGATAAAGTTCTGTACAGTGTTTAAAAACATTTTCTAAAAATGGTAAAAAATTTATTTAAACGAGTTCGTACGTTTTTTTTAAGTTGTTCTTGAATCACTTTTTATAATACCTGGATAGATATTAGCACTTTGCTTATTATTTACTTCGACGACAGCGAAAACAACAAATATATCAATTTACACATCATCATCATCTTCACTCAGCCCATTTGAGTCCACTGCTGGACATAGGACTCCCGTAACCAGTCCATCTTTGTCGATCCTGTGTGGCTTTCATTCAGTTTGAGTGGATTCTCTCTCTCTTACACAAATATGCACAAAAAAATTAGTCAAATAATCATTTGTAATTGACCGCGACCGCAGTAGTTAAAACAAATTTAAGTTCCATATTAGATTAGAAAAATTAATTATTTGACGCCGATGTCCAGCTGGCTACTAAAAATGTATGCACAGAATTTTACAGTCATTTTTAATATATTTCCAAGCAAAACTATAGCTGTTTTCTCGTAGGTAAATTATTTGAATCCGATTCAAATAGCTTCAAAACATTGAATTCTCCCAATTATATAATGACGTCACGAGGAACTCGGTGCAAATTGATTTAAACCGGATTGTAGAGAGAAAGAAAGATATACTTTTGTTATTTAAAGTCGAGTTTAACGTTGAAGTTTAAAAACAGGCATATTATATTCCTCATTTTTTTTCAGCCACCATACCGATTTTGGCTTGGCCTACTGAAAACCGATTAATTCAAGCCAAAATTCCATTCTTTTCATTTTGTGACATGAATTCACAAAAAACATATTTTTAATATCTTGTAACTTGTTATGATTTAAATATTGGGATTCTTGCGGTCAAAACTGATGAATCCGTCTAATTCCAGTCTTTGTTTAAAATTTAGATCGAGTATAAATGGACAAACCAAAAATATTACCTGAAATTTTCGCAGAAGAAGGCTCGAGAAATATTGGTGAAAATACAAATATAAATTTCACAAGGAAACAAACTTAAAATTATTGGAACATTAAGGCAAATGAATGAAGAATAGCTAAGAAGAATTATTATCGTTATTGTTTAAAATAAGAAAAATGCATGGTCAGCAGCAGATATCCGATACTTATATTCAAATGTCATTTAATTCTCAAATATCCAATTCTTATCATTGTTTTTCCTATTGCGTAGCACTCGCCGCAGTTCATATGTGTGAAGTTAGCAACGTATTTTTCAGAAATGCTACCATGGCTGGTAGTTCATAATACAATTTCTGTTAAGCGGCAAATACCCGACTTGAAAAGGATAATCCAATAATAAGATAATGCTTTAATAATATCACTATAACAAAAAGACTTCTAATAATCTACTATATAATATCCAGCCTTGTTCTCGACGACGAACCGGGAGATTAAGGGATGCAAATATACCCATAAGGTATAATGTTTACCCAAATATTTGCTAAAAATATTCTATTCATCACCTCTTAATACGGATTTAAGATAATGACAGAGTTCAAACAGCCCTCAAATTATAAAATAATTTGCAGAGACTATAAAAAAATATGAGTATCTCAAAACTAAATTGTCAGTGAAGATGCTTGTTATATTCCAGACATTCCCTCTGAAACTCAGCGCGGAATTCAAGAGGAATATTAAAAGGTATTTTCAGTGAAAATTTGGTTTTGGGACATTCATATTTATTTTCTAATTTGAAGGTGGTTTATAACCAGCCATCCCCTGAATTGCGTCCTGGGTATTAAAAGGAAATTTCTACGTGTAAACAGGCATCTTCTGTGAAATTGTGGTTTTGGGACATTTATGTTGGTAGCCTTTTCAAAATATTTTACAATTTGAGGATTGTTAGAAATCGATCATCTTCGGTATTCCGCGCTGAGATTAAGAGAGAGTGTGTGGAGTGTGGAATATAATTCCCTTTTTTTTTATGAAAATTTGTGTAAACATAATTTGTATATAAGTTTACACTTTGAAGGGTATGTTAAAAATAAACTTCCTTATTATTGTGACAATTTTTTTATTATTGATCACAACAGTTTCTTATAAGTATCACAGTTGAGAACCATTTTCTCAAATGTTGTCACAAAAATGTGTAATAAAAGTCAGGTTATGTGTGAATATCTTTATCTAAAAGAGAATAGGTGCTTGAGCTCTAAGACACAACGGCGTACAAAATAAAACTCCAAATATGTAAAGAAATACAAAAATGCGGTGAAATTCCAGAATTGCTCAATAAAATACAAGTATGTACCTATACATCTGTTTCAAAGAAAAACAAAATATTTCGAATCTCATATCTAGTTTTTATTTATTAATTTATCTCCATAATACGAACAAGTAAATATCTACTCATTAGTCATTAAGCACTAAAACATCTTCTAAATATAAAATCGAGCATTGATCTAGGACTGGCATAAAAGACTTCTTATATTTTATAATGTTCTTTACCGATGAAGTTCGTGAGCCATAGATATATTTTTAGATCGTTTGATGTTTAGACTCTATCTACCACTGTTTAAATAATAATGTTAAATCGAAAAAGCACTTCTTAAAGTATAGGACAAAAAGAAGGGAGTTGCCAAAGATAAGAAAAATGTAATTTTTTGATTTTATAAAACCAAAAATTTTTTTAGACGCCCAGAACATGTTGGAAGGTGCTAGCTGGTAGCATCGATATTTCGGTTATTTCAATCAAAGAACTCAAACATCCTTGAACTTACTGATATAAATCTTCATTACATAGAAAATAGTTTGTTTTCACGGTTATATTACCTATACATTACATTACATTACACTATCCTCCAAAAAGAAAATTGTAGAAGCAGCATAATAATCGTAGATTACTTTGTTTCAGGTTCTCTCGATCCTGAAGAACTCTCAATCGAACACCAGCATCAAGCCTCCCCTCACCACTCGCCAACTAGCTCGCACCTCACCGAGCGAGTTACTCCTCAAGATTCTGCGCTGAGTCCTAAAGAAGATAGCACTAATCAAAGTAGCTTGAGTATCATGTACCCTCACCACCCTACTAACAACAATATGGGAAAAATGCAGCAACATAGGACAGTATATACGAGCTCAGGAAGTCCCGGACTGCAAAGTAACATCCAGATGCAGAGTCAGGGTAGTCCTTTGGGAATAAATCAGCAGAATTTAGGGCATAGTCCTTCTGCTGTAGGTCAGTGGCTTTTGTCCAGTGGGGACAAGCCTATGTACCCGTCAATGTTTGGATTTTTACAGGGAACGTCTAGCCAAACCAGCCAGAGTCCGCAGCAGTATTCTAGTGCCACACCCTCTCCTGCAGGGACGCAATATGATGAGAGAGGGAACGAGCAGTTGATGCTTAGCATGGACTGTTCGTCTAGTCTAGCTTTGAAGCAACCTCCAAGTTATCCCAGTTGTTCTAGTACAAGCACAACCCTCCAGTTAGATATGCAGCAAAGCGACTTGGTTTACTCGAGAGTAAGCCAACCTATTGTAGCTCCATCAGCTAAATATCAATGGGAAACCCATGAATATTCCCCTCAAGGCTCCATAGTACCTGGCCCTAGCTCACTAGTGCCCAAACAAGAGCCTTTCTCATCTTCTTGTGGAGCAGAAATTCAACAAACTTCGTCCCCGTATGGTCCAGTCCAACTAGCAGAGTACAATCCCTCCACCTCAAAAGGGCATGAGATTCTATCTCAAGTATATCAGCAGAGTCCGGTACCCCTTAAACTCGTACCGGTAAAGCCACGGAAATATCCCAATCGGCCAAGTAAGACGCCAGTTCACGAAAGACCATATGCGTGCCCCGTAGAAAACTGCGATCGAAGGTTTTCGAGATCCGATGAATTAACACGACACATCCGGATCCACACGGGACAAAAACCGTTCCAGTGTCGGATATGTATGCGCAGTTTTTCGAGATCTGATCATCTGACGACGCATATTAGAACTCACACTGGTGAAAAACCGTTTTCGTGCGATGTTTGTGGACGGAAGTTCGCGAGGAGTGACGAGAAGAAGAGGCATGCAAAAGTAAGTGTTTAAGTTTTGTTTAAGAAAAATATTAGAAGAAAAGTAGGATATTATATGGAAAATGGGATATAATAGGGAAATTAATGTATATAAAAATACGCATCTGCCTTCTTGAGAAGTGATAGTTTTTGATGTGCGCCCGATCGGCAAATTATTCGAAATTGTTAGTAATTCTTTCATTCAACGTAATATTTTCAATAAGTCCAGTACAATGATAAAAAATTTAAATTAGTTGGTTCACTTCTATGTGTATCAGAAAATATACTTTCCGGTGACAGTGTGCAAATAAAAAACGAAGACTTTCCAAAATATGAACTTTTTTTGTTGATAATGTTTGAAAGTATGAAAAAAAAATCAATTTTCACGGATTTAATGACATTGTTAGGAATAGATTCGATCTTCACGTGGCCGCCATGCCAGTAGTATGTTAACAACGCATAGATCAGTTACTGTTATGTGTTTCTCTTCACAGGGAAGGTTACTTACTAAATATAATATGAAGGATACTGGGGTATACGGAATAATGTTTATTATACGTACGTGGTCTGCTTTTTTTGCAACGGCCGGCGCGGCGTTAAAAATTTATTTCGAAAGTCAGTTGAAAGTCAAAAGTGCTGAATTTGTTCAACTTAAATTTCACTCGGACGCAAGTAGTTAAAACGCCGATGTTGTGATATTAGCTGCTAGCTGCGGTCTACACACACAACTCCTCATTGCATATTTGACTGCCAAAACGTGACCAAAAAGCTGGGTTGATTCTATGCACGAGTACTAAGGTGACGAATAATCATACGATTTCAGACTGAATAGTTACTGTCATATTGGTTTTATTGCAAGAGCCGTAATAATGCTAATCTTTAAACGCAATGTATAAAACTTAACATTTGAAGGCGAATGGACTGTATAAAAAATATCAAATTTATCGACGAAACCACTAAGCAAAGAATAAGGGTCTTACCAATAAAGATGCGACAGTATCGTCTAACAGAACCCCGCACACCAGCGTTTCAAATTGACTAAATGACTGTAACAGCTCTCATCCCGTTTTCTGTCTTTTTGCTTTCTTAACACATGAAACTTGAGGCCGGCTGCTTGTCTAATTAATTTTTGTTTTGATTTGCTTAGTCTTGTTTTTGATTTTTTTATTCTTGTTCTCCGGTTGGGCATGATTGTCGTTTTTTTTTGTTAACACTGGTGTCTAATCTAATTTAATATCATGTTCCCTGATAGCAATTTGTTTTTTCTGTAAGCGGGCTTATACTTGTTGAAAATAAAGCTTTATTTATTTATTTATTTATTTATTTATTTTTAAATAAAAAACCTTAGAAAGAACCTCGCTAAAGACGCGTTTTAACTATATTATCTAACTGTCTTTCCACAGTTTCATATTCTGATCACTAAACATAGAATGTATCCATATAACTTCTTTCAGTATTATAGAATGTCAGGTCCTATGGCCCTCTGCGAGGGCGCACACGTTGATTGACACGGTTCATGAATATTTCTGGGTCGTAATTAGGGGCAAACAGATGTTCTGGAAGTGAATTCCACAGTGATGCAGTGCGCCAGACAAAGGAGTTCTTGTAAACCGACGGTCTAGGTGTTTCTACTTGTAGAAAGAACAGATGTACTCTTGCCGTCTGTCGCAACTGTCTGTCATGCGTTGCTGGGGGCGGGATAATGCGGGCCAAATCCTGGCAACATCTGCCGTGAAAAATATCTCGATCATATGTTTGCGGTGCTCCAGACTATCCAAATCCCGAGTCAACTCCGGGTCGCCGACGAGACGGACAGCTCTCTTCTCAATGGAATGCAGCAGCTTTAGCGTGTGCTTGAGTGCGGCATCCCAGATGTATGAGCAATATTCTAAGCACGATCTTATTTGCGCTTTGTAGAGCAAGAGCAGCTGCTGCGGTGTATACAGTTTTTTGTGGCGAAATAGCGCACCAAGCTTCTGCAAGGATGATTTTGCGATGTTTGCAACGTGGTCATGCCAGGACATATTGCTGTTGACCGAGACACCCAGTAGTCCCATAGACGAGAATGAAGGAATGGTTGATTCTGCCATAATGATGTCAGGACCCGCCGTATTGGCTTTGAATGAATTCCTGTCGCCCCAGGTTCGAACTTTCTCCAGATCTTGATTAATTGTTGTAATTCGCTCCTGTCTGCGGTGATAAGTCTCAGTCGCTGGTAAAGGTTTCTCTGATCTAAATTTGGGAAGTAAGGGTACTGTCATCTGCAGAACTGTAAACAGGATTATTGGTTTCAGTCAGCAGGTAATTAATATAGATGAGGAACAGAGTTGGTGAAAGTATTGCGCCCTGGGGCACTCCCGCATTAATGGTGAGTGTGTCTGAGATGTGTCCATTAACTGCAACTTGCAGATATCTGTTCTTAAGGAAACTGGCAAGCCAGCTACTTGCCAGTTTGCAGTGTCTTTATATGATGAACTACTTGTGTTAGTAAGCGAATGTATTGGAAAAAGTGGATGAGTATTCATCCTACTGAACATCTTTGGTCAAGCTCCAGTCGCCGCCGTTTTAAGGTCAACTTAAGGTGCAGTAGAAACGTCTGTTTCTGGTCTAATAGTTTAATTTAGCATAATAAGCTTTGTGGAAGAAAGCGGTTGCTGTAGCGCGTTTTAATTGCTCGTGTGGAATCAACCTAATGCTGTGAGGCTTACTGTTTACAAATAATTTAAGAAAAAGTTATTTTCGATTAAATTATGTATGAAAATTACATTTTCCAAAAAATATTTTACAATTTTCGCACCTAAATGATGGTTTAAATCCAAGTTTAAATCATTTGCCGCAAATTTCTTATCTCTATAAAGGCCTATCGATGACCCTTGTGAAGTTATATTTTTTCTTGTTAATCTTATAGGTCTCTAATAAACAATAAACGATAAATTGGAAATGCGGAATAACGCAAGAAGCTACATTTAAGTAAATAAATCACATGGAACTGACTACCTGATTAATTGCAAGGAATTTTATTCTAAATTGCGAGAGCTACACCTATTTTTTCTCAAGGATAACTTAAATAAATAACATTATTTGCCTATAATTGATACATGAAAATTAATGGTCATGCCAATTAAAACAATATCTGATTTAGAAACTTAATAGCGGCTATTAGTATGTGTTAAATGTTTACGTCAGAACTTTAGAAGTTGTATAGGTAGGTACGCCAGGTGTTAACGCTCTTATTTTTTTTCTACTGTTCGCTGCAATGTGAACTTTTTAACCAGCAAACTTTAGGCTAGATAGAACTGGTTAGTGCCCCGTATATATTAATTTAAAAAGGATTTAATAAGTTTATTTATCGGCATTAAGATATAATTGAAATTGTGGAACAAGCACTTTGCATATTGATGATCAAACTCGTCCTTCTTCCGCGACTACCACATTTAATTAATGTTTAATCGCCTCCCAACTAATATCAGGGCGGCACCTACTGTAAAAATTGTTATTCAAGCCTTCACTCCGACGAGTATTGATTAGCAAGTGCCTTGTCGATAAAACTGGGTTTTTGAAAATAATGCACGCCACTTTGACTTAACAGCTGACAATGTCTAATCACTGGGTAAAAACCTAACTCCTTTTGGATATGTTTTTCCTTGATCTTACGTGTAGTAAAATTTGTTTAATTTTAAGTGTGGTCTAGTTTCTGGTTTTCCAAATGATGTTAGTTCCTTTTTTAATTTTCATTTGAGTCCCTGAGTACTAATAAAGTTGATATTCATCGAAATTTTGTCTAGGATAGGTAGTTATGTACTAATAAGAAATTGTCTAAAAATGAGAAGACCGAACAGTTACCTAGAAAATAAATATATCTTAGTTTCTGCTAGCTCTTTTAGACATTCTGAAATCAGGTCTATATTTGTCCCATCTTAAGCTGAAGACTATTTTTCTTGATCTTATCTCTTGGTCACATTTTAATTGGTTTATCAGTCATGTCAAGTAATTCTTTAAAACCTATATTTCTTATGTCTTTTCCTGGTGATTATTTTTTGTTTGCATCATCTGTCATCAATCATCTTCGAGACGAAAATAGCATCAAAGATTTGATAGCATTATACAAAATATTATTCTCTGTATTTGCATCCAATATATTATTTATGTTCCTTCCTTATATATAAGCCATAAGGGTGATCAAGAATCACTAAATTCCCTATATTTTCGAGCCAATCTTATTTAAAACTATTCATCAGTGAAAATGCCACACAAATAAGTACATTCGCGAAAAAATGCAAGAAACACGTTAAATCAAGATTAAAACTGCCACCTGAAAAACCATTAAATAAGCTGTTTTTAATAAATATTTATTACAGGTAATAGAGGTTTATTATCGGGAATATATTGACAGAAACTAATTGCGGGCATTTCACGCAAACTGAACCATTATAAGTATATATACTGGTTGCCAGAGAAGGAAAAAATTGCCGTTTAATTAATTTAATGCGACAAATAGAGAAATTACGCAGCAAAACTTAATTTTTAAAGTAAACGTTAAACTTGCAACTAGTAGTGTTGTAATGAAACTGCAACAGGGGGAAAATGTTTTTTTTTTCGACGTATTTTAATGTGTGTAAGAAAACTCTGGCCGTTTAATTGCCCCGAATTAGCAGTATGTTGAAACAAACAAAGCAATCGAAGATTCAATCGGAATGGGTTGAAAAATTCAATAATCTAAATCAATAATTGAAGCGTTCGGGAGTAAAACAGGGCATGTAAGTGACAAATTTTAAATTTTACAGGAGAGAAGTCAGAATCAGATAAATTATATTGAAAATCCATTTCGTTGATAAAACTTCTAAAGGACCAAAGTATGTTTCAAGTTATAAACAGTAAGCAACACAGGATTTATTCTTTGTATGCGTATAATAGATGCATTTAGCAGAAAAAATTCTGCACGTTTTTCTATGCTTAAAAAAGATGTGAAATATTTACAGAACTTGTTTAAAAATACTTCATATTTTATTTGAGAAACATGAATACAAACAAAAAAAACATGTCATATAAAAAAATAATAAGACATATAACGAAAATAAACATTTACGATAAAACAAAAACAAACATTTTAAATAAAACATACCTATGTTGGGGTTTGGAACCTTCGGCAACATGCACTAAATCGGAGTTTTATCCACAATACCGAAACAGAATTGTTACACTCGACGCGCGTTTCGCTAACCATGTTAGCATCATCAGCAGATGATTAAAACTGTTTTAATCATCTCCTGATGATGTTAACATGGTTAACGAAACGCGCGTCGAGTGCAATAATTCTGTTTCGGTATTGTGGATAAAACTCCGATTTAGAGAAATAAAACATAAGCAAAAACAACTTATTTACTGGCAATAGATATCTTATTACTTAAAGTCTAATGGATGATGGAGCGGAGGAATCCATTGAAGATTGCACATGCCAATTTTGACTCATCTATAGGTGAATCCGTGGGATATAATATTTTGGTCATTTTGAGTCTTCTTCCAGCGAAAGGCTGCTTGGTCTTTAAGTTTATGGGCTTGGGGTATCCTGAATATGTGTCATTCCCACGCATAACAAATGGATTATGTGGATATTAACCTCCAATATTACACAGTTACTTATGCTAAAGTTTGACTGGGCAAAACTTTTTCTCAGTTGCAAAAAATTCAAAACATATTTTCCGAATTTTGGTAAAATGATAGTAATTAATATAGATGAGGAACAGAGTTGGTGAAAGTATTGCGCCCTGGGGCACTCCCGTATGGTGAGTGTGTCTGGTGTCTGTCCGCATCAGTTATCAGAAAAGGCATACAAGACTTCACTACGGATACCAAACTTCACAAATTACTTTTTTAAGACAACTCGCTATTTAGCCCGATCCACGTTTGCCCACAGACTCAATGAAAAAGTAGCCTTGTTCAGGTTTGGTACAACAATGAACACTGAAATTGTAGCACTAGACCTCCTTCTTGTAAAAGCATGGTCCAGTGGTCAGTTTTGGTCTAGGCACAGTCAAGGGATATTACGTATATAGACTGATATCCTTGGTTTCTTCTACTGCTTGTTTAAGAGCTATTCTCGCTGCTTCTGCTTTTCTTAAATGAAATTCCTTGAAATTTTCCAGTTCTTGATACGTTTCATTGTCTCCCGCTTCTTTAGCACCGCTTATATTTTCAACTAACTCTTCGCATTTTGGGCAAGTGTTTGAATGAGATATTATAGTCCTCAATGAAAATTATTTTAGTTATCTGAAGACACAAACGAAACATTAGCTGCTTACAATTTTTCTCGATAGCGTTCGCATAGCATTTTTATATTATCGAGTATATTATATTCGAAATTCATGTACTCCTTATTAGGATTTTTTTTTTGTTTCTACTGTAGTGGGTTTCATATCGGAAAAGCTCTCCTTTTCTCCCTCCTTTTCTCTCCTAAATGCATTTTTTCTGTATTAGCCATGCTTTCTCATCTGATGGTCCATTTGACGAACAATGAAGCCGTTTCTATGTTTCCTCACAATAAACTCTTCTCCTTCTCTATTAATGCCATAACAGATAAAGGGCTTCTTCAAATTTGTATGGGCCTACCATTTAAAAAAAAAACAGAGTACATCATAGCGGAAGATCTGCTCGTATCTCTAGATTTTCAGCTTCTGAGAATCTGTCCCAGCATTGCAATATGCAAACACAACCACTTCCTCTACACTTCTTGCAGTACTCTTTAGAATTGCTCAACACTTTGGTTCGACTCTGCCGGTTCTCTTATTATTTTCCTTCTTCCGCCCCGTTGAAAAATGTTAACCTGCATCAAGATTCTCACTATAAGCACGTAAAACCAGATAAGTTATATTACTTAACATAACGACCCTACTGTAAGTAAAACGTATTATATGAAATCACTCAACGGGTTTTACATGCAAAGCTTAATTCTAACTTCAAAACTCACCTGCACTTTCTGAAGTTTATTTTTCTCCAGCAAGCTCTGGGCTTAAATTTGAATCTTTGATGGGTTTCTTTGGTGTGAACACATCTTTATTATTAAACATGTTTTCCGGCACAAATTTTACAAAGCGCAGACCACGTGCTTCGTTTAACATATCAATTAACAGCATATGTGGGATGTGTAGCGACACCTATGAACAGATGGCAAAAATTTTGTATTACAGTGGAACACACTTAACTAGTTTTTATGCATAATGTAAAACTTGCAAAAAGTCACTTACCATGTTTTACTTCAAAACGCTTCAATTATTTTTTCGAGCAATAATCTATTACGCTTAAATTTAAAAAATGACGAATTTCGCATCATTCCTTATTCCTTTGTATTTATTATTTAGGTAAGGTATGTACACACTCGTGTTTACACCTTACCTAAATAAATAAATACAAACGAATAGTGCCTACATAAAACTGTATTGTTTATTTTATGTTCTCTCTTGTTTCAGGTTCACCTCAAGCAACGCATGAAGAAAGAATCAAAACTCTCATCTTCCAGTTCACCGTCCACAACGACGAATAACAACAATATTTCCGCTCCGGCCACCCCCTCCCATATACCCTCTCCCACCCCTCACCACCACACGCATCATCACCACCATCATATGCACCCACATCAGTTGTCCTCCACACACACTGTCACGAGTGAAGAAGCGAGTGTGATGGACCGAGTGACTCATGCGCCCCTGTGAGATTTGCCCAGCGCCGATCGGGTAGGTTCTTCCTCTGAGCGTTACATTTAGCGAATTTCTAATACATTGACTAATTCAAAATCGAAGACAATGTTGGTCAGTTAATCACTAACAACTATTCTACATAATCGTATTGACAATGCTTAAGATATTCGCAATCATAAAAATTTTCCGCGTATAATTTAAATGGTAATAATTTGCAAACGATAGTCATAAATATAAATAATAAAATGTCATTATTATTTTTTCTACAACTGTGGGTAAATACTAACTTCACACCCTGTTTTTACTGCATATGGTATTGCTTTTTAACACAAGTGTCCCTTAACACACAACACTTTAGGCACTGCACTTTACGCAGACTTACATACCTTGAATATACAAATATGCCACCAGTCGTATTCGAAGATGACCATCTTGATAGCTTATTAAAAAAATAAAAGGAGTATAAATTCTATCAAATTATAGTCATGTATGTATGGTTTGTATTGCTAAAGTCTCATTTGGTCTTAGTTCCAAAATGTATGACTTTACGAACTTATGTCATAAACAACTACTTATATTGTACCTAATTAATTAATAAGTAACCCAATGTTTCAAGTAATTAACTCGATTTTAATTCTTAAAATAAAGTTTAATTTCCATTGTTACAGGTCCCGGTCGGCGACTGCTTTATTTTGATCCAAGACGACTGTGATCTATCCAGTGTTGCCGAGAGCAGCGCAACTGGCGACGCTCCCAAGATAGTCTTCATCCAAATAGACAATATTCCATCCGAACCATTGCTCTCCGGTCAATCTTCTGCAAATACGGAGTGTCGCGAAGGTTTCGACATCAACACCGACGACTGTAGTGTTGTTGCTGCCATGGAATCAGGAGAAAGTAATTCCAGCCCTGTGCCAGATACGCCGACTCTGCTATCATTGGATCATGCTATAACAACAGCGGACGTCATGCGCAGTAGCATTTCTCTAATGCCGATGCCGATGGAAGAAGAGCAAGGAAGAGAAGAAACTAGCAACATAGTGGCGGGTGCAGTGCGCAGTAGTATTACCCTGTTGCCAATGGAAGAAGAGAACAGCAACTTGGCAACAAGAGTGCGGAGTCCAAGCATGCCTCTGTTGACCTCTGATGAAGATGACGATATACCGGAAAGCATAATGGAGACTAGTGATGAAAGTGTGAGGGTGGACGACAGTGACTGAAGCTAAAAATGATCTCGCAATTACATTAATAAATAAATACTTTTCTTTAAATAAAACTTAAAACGATATGAAGGAGGGGTCAAAAGGTACCTTGGTGCTTATATTACGTTTGTGCAAGAAATGATTACTCTTTGATGCACTTTTACATTTGTTGTTCAACTTCTTATTTCTTCAAGTTAACTTCAGCATCAATTTAGAAAACGTCTTATTTTTTCTTCAAAAATTTTATGAAGTCAGTAATGCCAATGTTTCGTTCGTTTACTAAACTGCTATTCAGTTGAGAAGATGCATAATATTTTGCTGCTATTTTTAAAGCGTGTGTCTGAATGCATTACGATTATACTTTTATGGTTTAATAAGTATCAAATTTTAAAACATTTTCGATAAAAAGTCTTCTGCTCTGAATTGACGATGAGTTAATTTCATACAAGGGACAAATGACTACGCGGATGGTAAAGAAATTATAAAATTACAAAACAAGGAATTGTGAATATAAAATTAAGGTTTATACTTAGGTATAAACTGCATTTAGATGCAGTGTATTCACAGCTCGGGTTGCAAAGAGGAAAAACTTTTTACTATCGTAAAAAATGTATTCCCTATAAAAATTTTTGCTCCTTGAGAAACTTTGGAAGCTTTAACTTAATTGAAGTTTTCGTTACAGGGTATTTCAAAAATATGAATTTTCAGATTTATAAAAGGACAAGGGGTTTTAATTTAAAATTTATGCATACTCTTTAAATATTTTCCAGGTTTCTCAAGAACCAAAACTAATAATAATAATAATAAATGTTTGCATGAAATTAAAAAAAAACGATTTACAGGTCTGAAAATTGTTATTTTTTAGATACCCTCTAATCATTTTTTTTTGCGCCAAACTGATAATAAAATCATTTCTCTATTTACAACCGTAGCTATAGATACTATGTATGAGGAAAAAATAAGATATGCTCTAACTGACCACAACTTAAGACCTACGTACTGTATTGGCTGTATTAAACGCAGCAAATTCGTTTAAAGTTGATTTAATTTATTTTAGAAGTTGAAAAATGTAAAGTAGACATAGTTCTTGGGAAAGTGTCAACAAGTTCTATTACGTTCATAGTGATGTGGTCAATTTTAAGATTTAATTTAACACAAAATTCAGATGCTAAGTAATACTTAAAAACACACACTTATTAAATAATCTTACAAGCATTGATAGGGAGAAAAACCCCGAACACCATCGTAATTTTAATTTAAATGAATCTCATTAGACAAGCTACAAGCTTATTTATGAAAACATGTAGTAGAATATTTTTATACTCATATATTTCATATATATACGACATAATTTCTCAACTTTGTGACTATATTAAAATAACGGCGTGACAAAAAGTGCCATTGGAAGGAATCTCAGTGCCATAAGAACACGACACTATTAACTTACTGTCACTAAATGATATATATTATAGCCATAAGTAATTATTAGTCATCTAAATTGTACTAGGTACTTCTGATAACTCATCTAGAACTTTTAAAAAAGAAGGGTCTGCATAAATATATTTATATGCTTGTATAAACAGTTTCTTGCTACTTAACAGTTTTCTCCACATCTTTTCGATCGATGTTCAAAGCAAATACTCTTAATTTGTATTGCATCGTTATGAAATTGTGATTCACTTAAGAATCATAGGCAAAATTTTGTGTTGCTTAATACAGAAGAGCAGGTCTGTTCCGTACGAAATAAGAAGACTTTAATATGAGTAAAATAAGCATGTTGGCTCTATTTGCTTTGAATCATTGACTTCCTTGACTATCCTTGCTGGTACACCGGGGTTCAGTGGAAACATAGTTCTAACTGAGTCCTAGCGTCTTTCTTCCCCACTTGAAGCAGATTTTGTATGATTTGGATATCGCATTAAAGATTGAAAATCGAAATAATTTATACGTATTGTGACCCCAATGTAAATAAGACCTCAAATGTTAAAGCCAGTTCTCAGCTGCACTCCGACTGATTGTAGTTTTCACGGTGCCATATCACCGCTAAAATTATGGTTGTTAAAACAAATTATTAAAAACACTATTTAAAATAGTGATAAATCCTATTTTTGTATTATAGATAAACTTTTCAAATTCTTGTTATACTAATGAGATGTTTATATTTTACGTTTCGAGTAGATTTTGTAATTTTTAACTAAAAAAGCTTTAATTAATTCTTTAGGGTTAATAACGTGTTTTCTAAATGCCAAATAACACTGTTTATAATACATTCCGTAGAATTTTAAATTATTTTATGTTTAGATTTATTAAGGGCTATTTCTAAGCGGATGCATTTGATACAAGCTATATAATTTCAAAATTGAACTTTTGCCTGAATAATTTCGAAAAATCTTTCAATTTTGTTGGTGCGGGCGGTCTAAATTGATTATACCATATCTACTGCATCAATATTTTCCGGTGGAAGCCATGCTGATTGGCTTATTGCAATACAAAAATTCAAGAAAACTTTGCTTAAGTCTATCGTCATGAATTCGATCAATGATTCCATTCATAGATTCTGCCCAGTGTCTTGATAAAGCGGTAAAACTTAATGATTTATCTTATATATTATTTAGGCCATTTAACCACTAAAGGCGACGAAGGATATTTAATATTACTAAGTTTTGAGAAACAATTAACTGGTGAATATTTTATTTGCAGAAGTGGCTTCATCTTTAAATTATGTTTCTTACCAAACCAACAAACACGAACCAAACAACAATTTACGTACTGCAAACAAAAATTTACTATAGAAATTATTATAGATGATTGCATTGCATTGCACTATTTTTTTTATGGAGAACTCACAATTAACTAGTGTTTCGTTAAGGAATATTTTGATATTATATAGTTGTGGATCTTAGTCAATACGATAAACCGTCAATATTGAGAAATGCCTATGAAAAACTGTGTAGTGTCAAAAATTATGGGAAATATTCGCGATTGCCTTATAGTAAGTGTCTTGTATACAATTTTTTTAAACCTGTTGTGCATAGGCCAGATATTTTCAAGGTTACCAGTTAATGAAAATACAACAAATTGTCCATTTATGCTATCCAGTTATTTAATACGAAAATATAACAAATTATATATACTTCTTGCTTTCTAAAGATCATCATGGAAATTTACACATTACGAACTTATTTATTTTTACTAGTCCCACGAAACCGACTGGTTTATAAGAATAAAACTGTCTTAGATTTTTTAAATATTTTTTTTATTATTACGTGGAAGCAAACCGCTCTAAAAGGCCTAAACGTTACTAAAAGTATTGTGTAAATGCATTAAAATAACCCTTTTCATGTAAATAATAATCTATGTAAAATAGCTTGTACATAAAAATTTATTTAACTTAATCTCTATACATTTTGTACATACATAATTTAATGATTGTTAATAAACCTTTTATTGTTAAACTATCTGTTAATTGTAACATTTTAAGTTTACCATCAACAAGAAAATGTCTTTTTTTCTTAATTCACATAGGGATTATAAAATAACACTGTTTAATTGTTTTAGACCTGTTTTTTAAAATATTTTATAAACCATGTGCAAAACATCAAATCACCACTGATGCAAAATTTGTTTATCCTATTGTTATTGTAACTATGTGACTGTAGAATATTCTACTTATTTCCATTTTGTCTTATTTTATCACGTTTTTTTTATTGTTGTTAAACTAAACTTCATATATTTCTGTAAATATAGTAACAAATTTTTTGATCAAATTTTTCAGCAATATATTTGTTTAGCGGTATCAAAAATATATAAAAAGATACACAAAGTAAGAGGGTTTAAAGTACTCAATACAAAAACAGCAGCTCTGGGAGGTTCGGGCTATACTAAACGCTTTCCCGATTATTATAAAGATATGCGAAATATTATTAATATTTCTTCTTAGTTTCAAGTTTTATGAAAATTTTGTCAAAAATGGACATATATTTTTTAAGATATGTGGCAAATACCTAAAATTCTTATATTTGTAGAGCAAAACTGACCTCTTGTGGACATAAATGTTACCTTAAAGGAACATTTTCTGTTTCTTTGTGTGTTGAGTACTATCAATCTGTCAAGGCTATAAGTCAGACCAAATGAAAAATACTTGTTCAAAAATTTTGTTGCAATATATAGGGCGTCTAAAATAATAGGAACCTGTCGAAAACTTTTTGTTATTAGAAACTTCACAATCTGGATACGTTTTTCTTTTAATATTTATAAAGCAAAGCTGAAAGCTAAGAAATCCTAGCATAAATGAACTTTAGAAAAAATTCCTAGCGATGTACAGATAAAGTTAGAATAAAACATTCTATTTCTGATATTTTTGCGTATAAAACTTAGTTTGACAAAAATATACTTAATATAAGAGATACAATGAGATCTTTTTATACAAAGCCAGTTATTTTTGTCGAATAATAGTTTCTTATTGCATAAATACAGAGTTCCGAAAATTTAGCCTTGAAAAAGTTAGGTATCTCTTCTGCATCAGTCTTTATTAATACCATTTGAGCAACTGACGATAAAACGTTTCCATAAGATCCAAACTATTTTAGACACCCTGTCCTACGTTAAAAATTTTTCAATTCAATCACCCAAGGCTGTAAAATCTTATCGTATTTCTAAATGTGATATTTGGATACATGGATATTGTCTTTAAATAATAAAATACCTGCAAAAATTGTAAGATGTAATTATAAAAATAATTCAATTGAATCTGTGAAAACTCACCATTTATAAAATGTTGATGTGTTCTCGTCAAAGATGTATTTCCCATCAAAACGATTAAATAAATTATGTCAAATAATTTCTACTGTTTTTTTCCATAATGTGTTTCCTTTTTCCTTTATCGTATTAATTTGCATTCATTCCGCTAAAAAATTTAAAGCGCAAGGCTATCCAATTCTCTACGAAAAATTAACAACTTTCTGGAGTTATCGAATTTTTCAAGTGAAAACTTCTTTAGGAGCGCTCAACACACTCTTTCTTGTTTAGTAAATAAGACTGATGTGTCTACGCATGTAAATGTAACGCTCAAAGCTGACTACGTTCGGCGATCTAACTATAGTACCGAGTGACTTCGTATAAACAAGCTATAAACTGAAGCTTATAAGGGACACACAAATAAATCCATCGGAGTACATCTCTGTCGGAAAAGAGGTTGTGCAAAAATCATAAACATAGAAACTAATAATCGATACGTACAAAGTAAAAAATCATTACACATTTATAAGGCTTACCTTCGATTCTTCTCCGAATTTCAAAAGACATATTGAAGAAACAAGACAAAATTGTGCCAAGGACTTTCAGATAATCCGCTTGCTTTCAAATGCGAAAAGGGGTGAAGAGCGTGGATTTTTAATTAATAAATATAGGGCTATATTAAGATCCAAAATAGTCTGTGACTCCCTAGCTCACTCATCGGCACCCAAAAGTTACTTACCAAAATTACGCTCAATCAGAAGATCTGCTATTCGATTAGCAACAGGAGCATTTCATACAAGCCCCATAAATAGTATAAACTGTGAGTCAGAAGTCATTGTACCTGAACATCGCCAACCCTACTTACCATTAAATACTCAAATTGTATATCCTTTAAAACTTAAAATCCATCTCATAATAAAAATTTTAAATACAGGGGCGTATAGTGATGCCGTTAAGGGCCTGTGTTCCATGGAATCTCCGGGCCCCATCCATATCCATTAAAAACAAAGTACCTATTTAGGTTTATTAAAAAAAATTAATCAAAAAGCACAGCAAAAGCAAAAAAAAATAAAAATTAGAAAATATCTAGCAACAGCTATGTGCAACATGCATCATAATATAAATTAAGTAAAGTATTGATAAAATTAAATCACTCATTTAATTATTTTTTTTCCTCGCTTTAATATTTGCAAAAGTCGACCCTATTTTCCGCGCAATTTGGTTCTCAATTGACAGAACTGACAACCATGACAGTCTTTCCTGTCCCATGGTGTCCCTAAGAAAACTCTTCATCAATTTCAACTTGGAAAATTACTGTTCCGCTTTTCTGCTGCTACAGATACAGGGATACTCAGGAAAAAGTAGCAAGCTCTCAAAATTTCACTGAAACTACTACAGGCACTGAAATTTTCAATTGAAATCAATTCCATTAGGTGTTTATTTGATACCTAAATCACCCTTAAAACAACTTCTAAAAGAAACAAATTGTGATGAAATTGTATCGGAAAAATCATCGGAATATTTGACGTACAATTCCTGATGCCTCCGATACAATTCATCATCAGAAACCGAATTATTAGGTACCTAAAACATCCGCAGATAATCCACGAATAGTTTTATAAATTTCACTTATCCGGGACGCTCTATTTTTTTTAATCGAGATATTATAATATCTAACGCTGTATAAAAAAACCTTTATTTGAAACAAGTCTCCGTTAGATTACGTTTGAAAATGATTTTTCATTTCATCAAAAAATCGTTTGGATTACTTATCCTCTTTTTTTCAAACTCCGCCTTTACCCCCCACTCCACAGCCGAACTACTTGATTCACTTATCAATAAATCAAAATTATTTCTAAGTGTTTTGATATTTACGAAAGCAATATTAAACATTTTTGATGTATTAAATGTTTTGCTTTTTATTTTGTAGTGGTTTCGAAAGAGCTTCAGAAAATTTAAAAATTTGTGAGTTCAAAACGATTAAAAATTCAGTATAAGATAATTCAACTTTTTTTTTAAATAATTAGCTTCGTCAACTTCAGTTTTGTTATTAGAGGTTAATATAATTTGTGATAAAACATTAACACATTGGATTAATTTTTTTAGGATCGTCTTACTTTCACTGACAGAGTTATCAAAACATTTACTAAAGGCTCCCTTGAGGTACCGGGCCCGCGTTCCGCAGAACACCGGGGAATACGCCCCTGTTTTAAAATCTCATATACAAAAATATACAACAGCGAAATGTAAAGTACAAGCCGGGGGCAAATTTTCGATATAAAAAAAATTCAATAAAGACTTAACTTGGTATACCCGTCCATTTATAAAATCAATAAATAATACAAATTCCCACCAAGTTGGTGTTTCCTGGTGGGAACGTAGATATCAACAAAGAACATGCAAACCATCCTAAACAGTTCACGCCATCTTTAGTAATGAAGCAAATTTTTCATACTACTGCAGCAAACTATAAACATTATAAAATTATATAGGGATGGTAGCGGAAAAATCGGTGCTGCTTACCACACAAAAACAACTCAAAAAGGTTTTTCATTACACAAAACTACTGAGATACTCACAGCTGAGAACTTTGCAATTCACAAGACCATAGAGTTTATACTTAACAGAAGCCACAAGCCACAAAAAATGGCTTTTAGCTACCGATTTCGTGAGCTCTCTAGACTCCATTAAAACCTAAAACCTACAACAGGGATCATCCACTTGCCATATCGGTTGTAGAAGGCAAATATCGAGAATGAAGAAATTAAAATTT
This sequence comes from Pissodes strobi, assembly GCA_016904865.1. Lineage (NCBI taxonomy): Eukaryota > Metazoa > Arthropoda > Insecta > Coleoptera > Curculionidae > Pissodes > Pissodes strobi. Next base: position 246,338 of record MU184488.1, read on the forward strand.
TAGGGATCTCTAGTCATATAGGAATAACGGAGAGGGTAGACTCCTTAGTAAAGAAGCAAAAAATGCCGCAAATGTAAATAACATAGGTACAATCGTACAGCTAAAGTAGTTCAAAATCTCGTTCATCTGGAATAGAATCTCCCAGAAGAAAATAACAAGTTATATGAAGTAAAAGAGATTATTTTGACCAAAAACTGAACGCAAATTATCAATATATTCGATTAACCAACCTATGCTTCAAACTCAATAGACAGCATCAACCGAGGCATCAACATTCTTCCATGGTGACACAGAAATCGATCAGGCTCTAACCTAATTTTTTACGTTACCGTTATTGAAAACATTCAGTTATAGGCACAAATGCCAGATAATTATAACAATAATGTCTTTGAATTTCACAGTAATTAATTATTAAACTGAAACTTCTGATCTAAAATTTCGTAAAAATGACATTGGCTTCCATAAAAATATTTGCAGCAAGCTTTAAGTACCTATTTCAATGTCAATAGAGTTGATGTCGATGAGTGACAATTTAATATCAACTCGATCTAAGCTAAACCCTACGTTTTATCATCATTCGAAGATTTTTACAAATCGCCAAGACCACTACAGATGCGCAATAATTATTATGTTGGGGTTTAGAAAATGCACTAAAATAGAGTTTCATCCGCAATAGCGAAACAGAATTTTTGCACTCGACGCGCATTTCGAACCATGTTAGCATCATCAGGAGATGATTAAAACTAAACTTAAAATCCACCTAACTATATTTTATACCAATTGTTTGGGTGGAACCAAAATGAACAAATCCTGGAATCCTACTAATCACGCTCGATCAACCAATAGAATGGACTCTATCTCTATATAAACTATTCTTACATTTAAAAATGTCTATACTTTCGTATGTGTCTTATAACCTTCTATCAGATATATTACGAATTAATTTTAAATTTTAAATTCTTATTCTATGATTATTATCAAAATCATGTTCGGCAACACATGATTTTTCTGTTCTACCAAACTTTAAATAGGCTATGTGTTCTTTGAATCTTGTTTGTATAGATCTTGTAGTTTGACCAATATATTTTTGGTTACAGTTCAGACATCTAATTTCATAAATTCCACTTTGTCCAATATTGTTGTCTTTTGGACCACCTCCTACCAACTTTTTGTACAACTTTTTGTAGTCCCTAGTATACGGCGGATTATATGAGATATATTTTGTAGTTTCATACTGATTAACGAAAGAAGTGGAATCAGGATAGTCTTTCTAAACACATGCCTATTAATTAGTCTATTTATTAAGTTAGTATTGAAACTATTAACTTTCGCCATATTCTTAATGAAGAGTAAAGGCTGTGTGCATGTACGAAATATAGTAATGAAACAATCTTTGTATATCATGCAAAATTTAATCCATTGGGACTTCTATAAAGAGCGTAACAGAGCGTTTTCGGCCGTAGCCATCATGTGGGTTACTTGTCAGTGGAAAAAGGACAAATCCATGATGGAGATAAACAGACAACACAAATCGACAATAGTACGTCGCATTTTTGAGAAAATGGTTCACATAATTTAGATTAAAATTCTTAAGACACCCAAAAGCGCGGGTCCTCGTACCATGCTTTTTTTCAATATTGTCTAGTTAAGGATTTTAATCGAAATTATGTGAACCATTTTCTCAAAAATATGACGTACTATGTGTGAAATTTAATTGTGACCATTGTCGATTTGTGTTGTCTGTTTATCTCCATGGAATTGTTCTTTTTCCACTGACAAGTAACACTGATGATGGCTACGGCGGAAAGCACTCTGTTACGCTCTTTATAGAAGTCCCTTTGGATTATATTTTGCATGATAAAGATTGTTTCATTACTATATTCTTAATAGTCTCCTTTTCATTATTAAATATTTCTCTGCTGAGAGAGATACGGTGTACTAAAAAAATGAAAGCTGGCCATTTTGTGTTGGACGCGGTGGAAATAGTCATTAGGAATATATCGGTTAGTGGCAGTACTTTTTCTATAAATATCAAATCCTAGTGTGTTATTATCGGTCTTATTCACAAAAATGGTAGTTGGCCATTGTTCTCGACTTCATAAGTAAATTTAATGATGGGGAAACGGTTGTTTAGTTTGCTTTCAGTAATTGGTACAAAACACACCAAGTAAATGTCATCTATCAATAAGAAGCTTAAAAGACTCAGGAAAATGAAACCTAAGTCTGATAGAGAAGCATGCAGATCTCAAAAAATGTAATTAATAATGTCTCGATCTGGAAAAGGAAAAAGTATAATCAAGATATTAAAGGAGAATGAAATTTTCTCTCTAAAGGCTGACAAAGGTAATAAGGTTGCTATATTAGATAAAAGCCAATATTTTTAAAGAGTTGATAATTTAATCGAATCCGGGTCCTATAACAAAATCTATTTCCGTCATCATATAAAGTTACCAAACCTCCTTGTCTTATCTTCTGGGCTAGTAAATTTGTCAATTTCTTGATTTTGCTCCTAAATAAATGAAATAAAAATAAAGTCACGTAATAAAATATGAAAACTGAGGAGTCAGTGACTTTCTTTCTAAAACTTTAAAATTCGGAATATAAATTGAAGTGATTGAACTGACCTGCACCAAAACTAGATATACAAATATTTCTTGTGCCATTATTATGCTGTGTAAAATAAGGCTATAATCTAGCACAGATTTAGAATTTTGCTCAAACCGTTAACTACAAATATTATTTGTAGCTCTAAGTTGTTTAAGAAAATATCATTCATAAATAGTGAAAGATAAAGCTTAGGCTTAAATGCTTCTCCTGAAGCATTATTGCTGAATGTGCAACAATTTTTCTTTACCACTGTTAAAGCACTAACATTTGAAATCGAGACGCTAAAAAAACTTACGGCGTATTTTTCTGTCGCACATCTCGCGTTCAGTAAATCGTTCAATTTAAAACCGACTTAATTTATTGACACTTTAATTGACATTTAACATCGGGTTCAAGATGAAGTTCCAGTTCACAATGTTTAATGATGTGTAACGTATTTACTTACCTAGCATGCAAGGGGAATTTATTTAATTTTAGATGGGATATAATATTATTAGGAATACATTTAATTTCTCACGGTTTGGAGAGTCTCTTTTATCAGATATAGGTGCTTAGATTAATTACGGGAAGCATTGATTGATTAATCGATTAATGATCTTGACCATTTTTAGCATACCAACGCACCGTTACCGAAAATTGGTATAAATATTTTAAGTAAAGCTTTGACTGGACTTCTATTGTAATTAATCACTATGTTGCTCAGCAATATCTCCAGAAGCGCGTTGTAAATAATTATAATTCTTATTCTAAAGATAATAGGCATGCAGTCAAACTAACCCAACCTAATCGAAACTTCGCATACTAAGTTTAAAATATAAAAAACTTGTTGCCGAAATATATAATTTTTTATTTTTTAATAGAATATTATAATCTTTAGAATAACTGAAATCAGTTACATAAATGCATATTTTTATCTCACACGCCTTATGTCCTTCCACCTCGCAGAGGGGGCAGACAGGGGTGCCTCTCGCACAGGATTTAGCATCGTGTCTCTCTCTTCCGCATTTAAAGCAGATACTTTGCCTACTGGGTCCCTTGCACTCCGCGTAGATGTGGTCATACGCTCAGCATTTCCCGCATCGCAGGACGTGTATCCTTTTCTCCATTCTTCCCCTTGACAGGCCGACCCGTATATAAGGTTGCTCTAAAAGTTTGTCTGCTTTCTGGGCATCTAGGGTTTGGTCTCATACTGCTAATTTTGAATTCTTCTTCCTCTAATGAGCCAAGGATACTCCTGACTTCATGCACGACTTCCTCTCTGGCAGCCGTAATGTCCAGACCCCTGATGTGTACTGACTCGCTTGACTTGCTTTTCTCCTAGCGTCGTCACTCTAATATTACCATTTTCGTTAATAATAACCTCTCTTATTTTTTGCACCGCCGAGCGGTTCTTGTCCATAGTGATAAGGACTCTCGTCTTTGGTCCTTCTGGTGCATTTGATGATCTGGGATGCCTCGTTGTTTCTAAGCTTCTCTTTTATTTCTCTGACGGTGTCTTCAAAGTTTTTTCCGTCCTGTTTTACTGTTAGCGCAGGAAGGCTCTCGCGTTCCCTACTCGAGATTGCGAGTGTTTTTTGCTGTTTTCTGGTGATGTAAATTATAACCTGGGTGTGTCCCCCTTGGAAAATTGCCTCTATCATTTTCCTAAACCTTTCTACACTGAATCTTTCTAGATGGTGTAGAGCCACCCACTCATCCTCCTTTGTTTCGTCTCTCAGCCTAATTAGACTGTCCCATACTTCCTCCTCGCTACCTCCTTGCATGATTTTTTGACCTTCTGTATTGCCAGTGTGTCATCTTTCCGTTTCCACTTTGACATCTGCTCCAGTACCGCCATCATCTTCTTCATCTTCACTATGTCGGTTAGTTCCGAGGATCTGTTTCTGTAGAGCAGTTGGATGGTCCATATTGGTATGCGTGGGTTCCACCAAAACAACCTTTACCGTGGTGGCCTTGGACATCAGAGGGTTTCCCACCTGAATTTCGGTTTTGTGATAGAGCGCGTCTACCCATATGTTCTGCTCTGTATCCAGCCATTTTACGTATGTGTCTATCCCTTCCAGTGTTTTAGATGTATTGTCCTTGAGAATATTCCATGGGCCTGTTTGCGTGTGACTCTCTTACCTAGGGTCGTCTCGGGCCATAGGTTGGGCACGTCTGTGGTGTCACTGGTGTCATTTTTTGCACTGCTACTGGATCGTGTGTTGTCATCGTCTCCGCACTTGGGGGCATCTGGGTCGTGGCCTCTTTTCTATTTACTTTTATAGAGTGTAGCCCTATGTCAGGTATTGTCTCTCTCTCTCTCTCTCTCTCGTGTTTGTGCTGTTCTAGCCAGCCGGTGATTTTTGGTCCTCTTAATATATTGATCTGTCCCCTGAGCCTCTTCGACAGTTCTTTGATTTCCCTCTTGGTGTTCTGTTCGATCCTCCCTTCAGTTCCTTGCTTTACCACGATATCCAGGGCATCCCTAAGGGCCTGGTATGACGAGTCAATCTTCCCCTTTCGAGGTCCTCCTTTGTCGCTTCTTGGTGATAGCTCGTCCAGCTTCCTCTTCTTTTTTCCTCCATCCTCATCGTTGTCTCTGACGGTAATCATATCGGACAGAAAGCTTCCCCCGGGAGGAGTCCACGCTCTCGAGTCCCTCCTTACAAAAGCGGACTGGTCGCTAGTATTGTTGGTCTCTGTGCCAGCAGTAATTCTCTCCACCTCAGCCTGGTTTGCCGCCGTAGGTGCAGTTATCTCCGATGGTTGATTGGCCCCACAGAATCCTTGAGGCAGCCCTCTATAGAGGGGCCGGAATCCCCGGCATTGCCGGAACCAGCCTGGGGGTATGTATTTTAATGTTGAATCTTCCATCTTTGTTGTTTGCGGTTTCGGGTATTCTTCCCGTGGGGATGTTGGGGGAAAATTTGGGAAAGCCTCCAGCCCTCGGAAACCCTAATAGCGTCGGATTGGTAGTGTGGGGGGGGGAGTAGGGAGGGGTTGGATTCACCCTGGGATTTGGGTGCTGTCCCAGCTAGGGTACCGGGCTTGCCACACCCGTACCTGCAGTGAGGGAAGTTGAAGAGAATAGAGACAAATAGCCCTCGTTGCCTAATACAGTCGGGGCCAGAAGCAGCAAGAGTCGACCAAGAGAGGTCTAGATAGGAAATAGAGTGGTGAAAGAAGAGGTGGACTCTGTGCCCAGACAAGATGAATCAACACAGAGACACCTACGGGTTCCGACCCCGGACTTACCAAGTCCGTCTCACAAGATGTGAGCCCGTGGGGGAGCTTGTCCGCGGCTTTTAAGCCGCGGCCTTCACAATATGGCCACTACTAACCAGGAGCCTTGCGGCCCCTGGCCATTCACCTATCCTCAACCTGGTGACACCCAAACTAACCAAATCTAACCCAAACTAATCAAAAGTAACCCGAGCGATCCGAAATTGTTTCCCATACTAACCAAACTAACCAAAGCTAACCCAAACTAACACAAACTAACTCACAATATGAAAATGGCTTATTTCCGCAAGAAGTTTTTTGCGGTATTATGTTTAGAAAAATATTTGGAAAGTAAAACCGAAACATGTTTTCATGTAAATGATTTCAGCTATTCTAGAGTCGAAAAAATGAAAATGATGCATTTCGGCAGAATTATGTTTATGATTTTGTATTTGGGGAGGTTGCTCTATACTAAATAAACAAATATTTCTTACATAACTGATTTCAGCTAAGCGAGAGTTGATGACAATTCTCATTTTTTTATCCATTAGAAACAACAAATGTACAAAGCAGCTAGTGGGTATTCATACTTTTAGAAACATGTGCAAGACAATTGCTTCCTTTTTAAAGTTACCTAATTCTGACGAATAAACTGGGCACTGTTTCCGAAGGCTTCATTGTTGGCTGATTCAGGAGCAAATCTTCACACTATTAAACGTTATGGTGGCTGGAAAAGTGATACAGTTGCCGAAGGTTATATAGAAAACTCACATGAAAATAAAAAAAGAATTTCAGTATCTATTCTTGGCGAAAACTCATCACCGAATGTTTTCTTTCCAGAAGATACCAATATTCAAATACCAACATCAAATACAACATTAAACCACCAGAATAATGGGATAATTTTGACGCCTTTCGACGCATCTAAAATTATTAATTTAACAAGTTGTACTAATGTAGTATTTAGTTTAATCGTTAATAAGTTTGTTCGTTTGTTGTTTTGAATAAATTTTTATTTTTGCAAAGTAGGTATACCTGAATTTTTTTTTCCATTATACTGTCCTATAATGAAATCATTATAGTCCTCTGTCCTATAATGAATCCATTAGCCATTAGAGTACTCGATCCAATAAAATGTGTCATTATGACACTCAAAATGCGTTCCATAAGAACGTCATTATGACACGTCGGAATAGAAAAATTATTTATGCCTTAGCCTATAGTCCAAAAAGCTGGATTTATATTTATTTTAAATTTAAATGTTCACCTTTTATTTCCATTTTAAATCAACACAAAATACGTCAGAAAACGATTGCTTCAGGTAGTAAGCCAATTATTCCGCTTGTTGGGTGCAGTTTAGAAATATGTAGAAAATACAAAAACCGTCCTGTTCTTAAATCGCTTTTACCTACATTTTCATCCTGGCCAATAATAAATAGCCTATTGGTTCGTTCATACGTGCCTTTTTGCATATATTGTTCACCGCCATAAAACTCGGTCATCATCATACTTGACTTCTTTGATGTCTAAAAAAACTCGAGCAACAGAATCAGCTACTGGGACATCGGCATTGGAAATATTGATCTGCCAAGACGTTATACTTAACCCGGGGGTTAAAAGAATTGTTTCTATCTACGCCCATCTGAAAACTATGTGTTTTGGGTTGAACAATTTACTGTTTGAGTATCGCACCAGTCGATGCGATAATTTCTACGGGACTTGTTTGGTTCTAGTACATATGTATTTTATTTAATGTATATTATATATTTATATTTTATCTTCAAGATGGTTTACCATTTTATCATAACAGGCAGGTAGGTGAGTCATCGGTATCATAGAAAATGTCTTATTTTTTTCTTAATTCAATGCCCTAGAAGTGCAAAAGCTATTACTATTTATATATTTCATTGGCTTGTAGTTGGCAAAAGTGTATGGTAGGTAATTCATAATAAACAATGATATCTCTCAGTTGCTTTTTTGCTAAATCGTAAGAGCTTGTTTACAATCAGCAGTTATATGTATCGAGCTCGCAATAAATTGCCCGCACCTCTTTGTAGTTCGCTTCTATCTTTTAAAGCATTTTCCCAATTTTACAAAGTAGCCTTCGAGGTTTACAAATTTCTTTGGATAAAAAGATCAGCAGAAGGAAAATTCGACGGACTATTATGTTTAGGGTATAGAGCTGCTTATAGAGCCGTGTAAAACGACGAATCTAAATCGAAGAAACGAAGTTACCTTGAAAAAAGCTAAAATTAATATCTTGCTTCCTTTATAACCTAGGATCAGATTTATGTCTAGACACACTTAGATGTGGTGGAGCAGAACCTTCCGTGAATATATCATTACATTTCTTATGTATATATTAAAATAGTAAGTTACTGTCGACACAAAATAAAGTAAAATCTAAAGTCTCCGATCATAATATTGCACACCGAGGTTGATATATCGATGATATTTATATAACCGTGACTGGTTCTCTGGTACAAGCGAGAGGAATTCGCAAGCTACGCGAACCGTAAAAAATTTTGTGTTAAATCGCTGAATGGTTCAGTCCTCAGTCGATGCCGAGCACATACCATACATTGCGAGGCCGCGACGAAATCCTAAATGGTGGCTTAACGTATTTATTACTGCACGTACCATCCTGACGACCTTTACACTCATGAACCTGAAGAGCTTTGATTTTTATTTATTTCTAAATGTTCATATCAAAAAATGTGATCATGTTTTGTGGGTTTAACTTATTATCTATCTTACATTACTAGAAGAAAGATAATAACCATACTGGTCTGGGTTAGTGAAAACATTCCCTCAGGAGACATTAAAGGCGAACGTTCGAAATTACCAATTAACCCAATAATGGCCAACACTTAAAATGTTTTGAATATTATCCAGCTAAAGCCAAGAAGCTAAAGAAAACTAAGCATAAACTGAACAAAAAGTATGAAAGGCCGACTAAAATGCCTAGAGTGAAGTCTTTCTGTCGAGTTGAGTATACAGGTAAAGCTAAATTTAGTAAAAATGCTCGAAATATCTTTAAAATCGTATTGCGGGCATATTTTATAGCACTAGTTTCCTAACATATTTCTATTATCTCTATCATTACCAACCAGGACATGCCGAAATAAATTACTTTTTTATTTTGTAAGCTAAAATATTGAGTAAGTCTTAGTATGTCTGTCAAGTTCGTCTAAAACTTCATAGACAAATTTGGAAATAATACTTTTTAATTAGAAATTATGAGTTATATCTTGTTCTAGGCTCATACCATTAAAACACGTATTGCTTCCAGTAATAGTTTGCGATGCACCTCTGATCTTCAATTCTAAATGCAACTGTTGCTGTTATCTCATCCTGCTTATTGGGCCTCTATTGTCTTACTTCTTAGTATAAGAGCCTTTTATTTTCTCAAATATTCATTTATTATGATACCTCATAATGTAACAGTCTGCTTATTTGGTTTTCCACTCGTACCCTGTTTAGATTTCGACACTTCTCATAACCATTCCGCATGAAGCCTCCCTTAGAGCTAATAACTTCTATATCTTACGAATCAGGATTAATACAACAATTATTTTAGTCCATTTCAAAAAACTTCGAGGCATACAATACCTATGATACCTGGTGGTTGTGAATGGATTTGAGCTTTGACTAAGCTATTGACCGATGTGATAGAGAGGAAATTAAGCTATTCTGTGCTTTGCCATGCTATACAATAAAGTGTTCGTTGCTATATCTCAAAAGTCATTATTATATCGTAACCAAGAATATCGCTATCGGAAGTAGGTGAATTTCAAAATGTTGCTTGCATAGGTTTATCGGCAACTACTGGATGTAGTGATGGATTCATCATCATGAGTACAAAGCCCAGCTATCAGTTGAAATAATGGGTTGGCATCACTTCGATGACTTCTTCCATTTATTTCTCGATCATGTGGATTTTTCACAAGCAAGATTTCTGTGTTGGTGTTCTTGAGGCACCAGTTCTATATGCAATATTGTCCCTATCCTAGTAGCGTAAAGTCGTGTTTATTATACCGATTTTTAAATTTACCACCTCAATATTTGTTAAATTGTAAACTTCTAGCGCCATCTAATTAGCTTGTTTTACATCTCTTGTAAAGACGGTACACAGAGGACCATCCTGTTAGCCTGTGCTGTTAGCTTGTGCCGACAACCTACTAGTATGTGCCGATATGACACCGATTACGCATGGTCCTCCGCTTGCTTCGTCCGCTACAAGGGTGCAACTAACAAAAACTTACCAAAACCAACCCAAAGCATGCCCAAAATAAAGAAAAACAAAACTTTTTACAAACATAGCATTAAAAAATAAGAAGAATCGGCGTGAATCGAACCCGGTCCGCCGTATCACAGACACAGTATCTGACCACTTGGCCATTAGAGCAGTTGATAGCAATCCATTGCACCATAAAGACATGGGTAAACTAGCAATTCAAATTTGGCCGCGCCTCCCGCGATTCGTTTGGCTCTGTGCGGGCACAGGCTATAGATGAGCCACAGACTAATGGCACGGCTTATGGACGATCCTCCGTGTACCGCCTTATGATCTCTTGGCGTCAAAACAATAACTGATTAACGGCTGTAACCAGCCGTCTCCCGTAAAGGTGTAAATTTGAATTTATCTAAAGAACGTGCTTGCGCAGTAAGTATTATACAATCTACGATTAGCTTTTTGTCAAAATGATCGCTAACCAAACTACCAAGTTTGGATCATCATATTGGTTCGGTAATTTGTACCACCGCACCGCATTATCGGGTAAATTATACCGGTACCATTTACCAAATTCATGTTTTCTTCTTCAGTCATTCCTGGCAAGGGTATCAAACACTACCAGTAATCAGAGCAAAATATGAAAACAGCAATAAAAAAATAAAATACTGGAAAATTTGGACTAAATGAGATCTGCAAACGATACAAAATTCCTAAGTAGACTATTAAGAGGTACCTACTGGGTACAAATTTGAAGGCAAAGGAAGGAAATAAACTGTTGTTGGAACGGTTAACCGTATTCAGCGCAGAAATCGAGCAGGACCTAGAAAATCAAATTCTGAAAGTGGAGTAATACTTTTATAGTCTTACCATCAAAGTCATATGAAAAGCAGTCTTCTAGTTTGCAGAAAACTTGCCTTGCCCTATGTTAGCAAAGAAAAGTGGATGGCCGGTAAGGCTTGATTTTATAATTTTATGAAAAGAAACCAGAACTATCTTTGAGGCAACCGGAATCAACATCACTGGCGACGTGCAAAGAACCACTTTTACAATATTCTTGAGAATTTGGTTGATGAATAAATAACATAGACGTGACAAGAATTTTGAATGCAGATCAATCCGGGTTCTCTACAGTTAGAAGAAAAGCCAAAAGATAATTCTTAAGAAAGGAAAAAACGTTGGGACAGTGGCAAGCGGTGAACGAGGGGTTAATAACACGTTGGTGGTTTGCACTAGTGCAGCGGGAGGCTTTGTAGCGCCCATGATAATTAAAAAAAAGGGGAATGACAGCCAAACTTGCAAAAGGTGCTCCACCAGGTTGCTTAGTGCACGTTTCAGATACAGCATACATTAACACTGAGTAATTCGTCGTGTGGTCACCTAGATTTATTGTAAAAATGCGACCCATGCCAACGGAAGAACATAAAATAATTTTAGTCCTGTATGGGCACACAACGCACTCTAAGAATCCGGAGGCATATAGCTTGGCTCGAGAATATGGCGTCATTCTTTTACAATTGCCAGGACATCCACTAGACAACCATTAGACATTGCAATATTCAAGCCATTGGAGATCTATTACAATCAGACAGTTTAAGAGTAGATGCGAGAACATCCGGGATTAGCAGTAACACAACATCAAGTTGCCAAACTTCTATGGGAGACATATGGAAAAGCCGTTACGATTGTCTTTGCAAGAATGGATTTTCTAAATGCGGTATATGAACTATAAATATACATGTTTTTACTGATGTTGATTTTACTGGAACGGATGCTTTACTCAATAAATACATCTCAGTTACTACCAGAAGTAAATAAAAACCACATCGAATAGATTGAAGATTATTCTTCCAATCATGATGTGTTCCTTTCTAAATTAATTTTAAATAGCTCTCATCTAAATATAAAGAAATAGGTTTCTTGCTAGGCCCTAGGGGATCGGTTGATGAACAACAAGAGCGTAAAAGTGACCAACATGACACAGTGGTTACAACAGCGAAAAGTTCTGTAAATACTTCTTTTGAAAAACTTATTTCCTTGCCAGGACCTAGCGTATTGGAGAGAAACGACGTGGTTGTAAGCAACAATGCCATATAAAGTAGAGTTAGAAAAAGAAAAACATCATGGATAATAAAGTGTAAAATATCCTTAGATTAGTTGGGCTGGAACTAAAGCGGAGCGAGCATCACTTGATAATGTCAGATGCGATTCTGGCGAAACGTCGCCATCGTAAAGATGAAGAAGTTCAAGACGAACAAATTGACACCCGGATTATTTTTATACATTTTCCACCATCCGTGAAAACCTACAAACTAACATATATATATATA
>MU184488.1:258812-269850 GCA_016904865.1 Pissodes strobi
AATGGCATAAAAAGCACATAATGATATATTTCTTTTTTTCAAAAAGATTTTGATACTGTAATACTGATGTGTTAGTTACAGGCGACTCATTTTGCGAATTATTTAAATGAACATATCACGTTACGTGTTATTAATTTAAATCCAACGGGCTGCCAATAAAAGCGATTTATCATTAAGGCAAGACGAGCGTAGGCGGAAGTCCACATATGCATATAATGTAAATTTGAGCCGATCTAGGTCAAATCTGAAATCTAGCTGAGACGCTGTAACTTCTCGCTTTCTTGCTTGCTTGACTTTTTACGATGTTAATGATATACATGCCTAAAATGCTAAAATTCTGGCCAATAATAAGATCAATTATACCTACATGTAGATGGATAGAATGATACGTTTATTCACTAAATTTCATTTTACACAAAGGCAGTTATAATAGAACTTAAAATCCAAAATATGTTAAATTAAGAACACATTAAGCGAAAAATATATAGAAGACATAACGCAAAAAAATAACGACAAAATAAAGAATATTCAAAATAAATGGTCAAATATACAACAACTAAAGTGATAAAATAATAATTGATTCACATTTTCACTTAAGTAGGAGAAGATATTAGACAACTTTAATGATATATTTCATGCTTTGCATTAATAATATGTTAAGAACTTAAATGCAGTTAACTGGCTAATTGAATTGAACTGGCCATAGCGTTTTATTACATAATCCTTTGTTAATTTAGAACATATCCTGGCATTATTAGGTTTTAGGCAATCTATTATACGCACTGTAACATCTTTGAAGAACTAGACACCTATTTATACTAGTTCGGTTCGGATACCATGCCATAGCCATAGCAGAAAAATAATGTTTAAAATTGTCTTAATGTATAAGTAATGCTTTATATAAAATATGTTTAATATTCTGTTTGGTATGATCTGTATCTGCAATGGTTTAAAAGAGTTAAGTACACTGCATATCACCCAAATTGTCAAACCGACACTCGTTTTTTGGTTAAATGAATAACATGTAAAACCAATTTATATAATTCCAAGAGACTTGGTGCTGGTAACTTCACTTGCTTTTCATGCTAGATTAAAAAAAAAAATAGTGTGCTTGTGGACCACACACCAGAAAATTAAACTTCAGCCGCACCAAACAGAATAAGTGGAATTCTATACTCAACTCGCCTGACCCAATATCAAAATTCCATCGCGTCCTTGGGGCACTATTTGAGACAGCTTTTCCAGTGGCGAAAATTAAACCTAAGAACAAATGTAGAAAATGTAGGTTTACTAAATGTCTAAGAACTTCATCCCAAAACCTGCGCCAAGTTCAGGAAATTAGAACATATATCTGCCAACTGTTCCGCTTTTCATATTTATCTTAATAGCTATCGATCAGTATATTACTAAAACCGGATGAAAGATGAAAGCAAAGGGAATGTTGGGCAACTGTAGTCCCTGCGATATTTCTCCTGATGAATTAAATATATTTTTCTGTAATATTGCACAACAACTCCAACAAAACATTAATCCCTCAATAGAACCTATCAGTTACTTACCAGCCAATAGTTTTTGCAACCATTTCTTTTTTTTGCCACTGACTTAATGAAATTGAAAATAATAATAAACAGCATTAGAAACAAAAACTCATTTGGAGAAGATGAGATTTCCACTGAAATTTTCTTAAACTTGCCTGATACTGCCTAGTTTGCTTTGGTAGAAGCAATAAATTGCTCATGGATCATGGGTACATTTTCGTCATGCTTGAAGTACGCAAAGGTTATATCAATATATAGGGATGGATGTCCCATAACCTATCTCTCTTCTGTCTAACCTATCGAAGTTAATTGAAAAGCTTGTTAAATGCCGTGTTATATGTTATATCGTTCTTAACATCAAACGTAGCAAAGCGCAGTTTGACTTCCAACAGGGTATGGGCACGAATGATGTCATGGATAATTTTCTTTACCAACTGCATTATCAAATAAATGAGGCTGGAGCTTGCACTGCGGTTTTATGCGACTTATCGAAAGCTTTTGATTGTATGAGCCATGAAATTCTGCTTCGGAAGCTGCATATTTATGGCTTTAGAAGCGTGACCTTGTCCTGGTCTTCCTCTTATATACGGGGGTATACACCCTCTAGTTTGTGGGTTCTAACCGCCCCAAGTATCAATTAGTTGTGTTGGTAGTTCCGTAGGGCTCGGGTCTGGGTCCAATCCTGTTTCTCCTTTATGTGAACGATCCTGCATTTCTTGATATTTAGAGGAGATTTACTCTTTGCGCTGATGACACCACGCTGCTCTGGCACGGTACAGATAGCAAATCTTTGCACACGACTCTGTCAGGGGACCTTCAGAGAGTGATGCCAACCCCTTGTCAATAAATTTCCAGAAGACCAAGCTGGTCTGCTTTGGGTGTACCATTGAGGGTGTAACCATGAGTGGAACTCGAGGTACCTTAGTTGAGAACTATCCTGGCTGCAAGTTTCTCGGTGTATGAATTATTAATGACCTTAACTATGAGGAACAAACATATTATCAATAGTGCAAACAAGATTTCGCTGTCAAAGTAACTATTCAAGAGCTTGGCTTAGGAGTTGGCAGGGCGGTAAACTTTGGCCGGATAGAATCGCGCCTTCGCTATGAAATACATTTTTGGGGTAATTCTAATTACTCAACTCAAACGCCATTTGTTTTCCAAAAACGTGCATTACCTTACATCTCTGCGGTCAAATTTCGGGATTCTTGCCGCTGCCTGTTCCCTCGGGAGAATGTCCTTACAGTAACGGGCATTTATATTGAAGAAATTGCCTGCCCCATATTTAAATATCGACAAAATTTAGTATCCCTACATCCACTTTTACACAAAAATCAATTTTTTATGTGGGTATTCAAATATTTAACCACCTTCCACAACACATCAAAGGGACAACAACGGTGAGAATGTTTAAACATCTCTTGAGGGAGCTCTTACTTGACCGAACCTATTATACACTCTCTGAATTTTATAGCGATATATTTTAGCTATGTTTCAATATTATGTAAAGAGGACTATGTCTTGAATAGAATGTGTACGTTTCTTTTCACTTTTTACGAATAACGGTGATAGTATGTCCTCTTTTGTTTTAGGTATAGTTACTTTTAGGTAAGCTTTTTTATAACAATTATTTTGTTAAGAACAGTAAAGCACATTTTGACTTTGACTTTGACTTTAATATTTTTATTTTATGCAAATTTGCTGATACGAATGGTAGAACATGCTATACATAAAACCTCGACTCGTTTAAAGATTGGCTAGTTCGGCGCGGATGCTTTGGCAGAAACGAAGATTAAAAATGGTTATCCCATGCTTGGTTTGAATTGTGGACAGGCCAGCATCAAAATTCGTCGATCGCCCTTTCTACTTTCGTTATCGTTCACCGTATCACAATTTAGCATTTATAATACGTTCACCAGCCTACTCTCAAACTACAGTGCGCCTAAAAAAGTTCCCCTCAAAAAATTTAGATTTCAAAACAATCTCCATTGGTCCTTTCTTTGGCCTATATGGAAAATATTTCATTAGTATTGAATTTGTTTAGACTTTTTAAAACTCTCCTCTAAGCTGTTTAAAAAAAATGCTAAATATCTGAAAATTACTCGAAAGAGCGTTAACATTAATTTGACGCCAGGCGCGTTAAAAATTACGGCTCAGTCTTATTCACTGCCCAGAAAACTATGAAGCGCAACCAATGTATCTTGTATCTGGAAAATATCTTCAGAGATGAACACCATAAAAAGATCAATAAGAAACAGAAAGTTGCTGCAGAAGATTTTGTCGCGGATCCTATGAACTGCTCGGCGTAGAAATAACTTGATATAAAGAGGTTGAGAATGATCCATGCGATAATTAATAGTATATTATTTTATATGGAGGAAAAGTGATACTTTTCATGGCGCGCTCGTGTTTAACAGCCGAACGGAGTGAGGCTGGTAATAGAGAGCAAGCCATGAAAAGTAACTTTTCCTCCAAATAAAATATGCTGTTTTTTCTTCAAATGTCTACAAATTAATGCAAAACATCTCTTTTTAATAGTAATAATATCTAATTATTATTAAAGATAAATGGGTTCGCAAGGCGGCTTAGACCACGGTCGTAGGTGGCCTTACTTAGACCGGTGTCGGTGAATTTGTAACATAAAGCTGTCAGTGGACACTGTCAACAATAATTATTTTTTTAAGATTCGTCTCCGATTGCGTTTTAATTCCGTATTGATAAACAGTTATTGAGTAAGTTCGATTAAATAATAACCAATTTGTTCCTAAATTAGTGATTTTTAGAAATGCAGTCATAAATTGAGTGATAAATACAAATTTTAGTTTAATAACTCTTGAGTTGTTGACGCTTATTTTGATGTTTGTTTGTATTGTATCTATGTTGCTATGACAACACTTTTACCTCCGCCGGCGGAAAAGTGAAAAGTAAAGCTCCGGCGGAGGAAAAACGAAACTTTACGGCCGCCTACACAGCGAATAATGACGGATTTACTGACGTTTGAAGAAAAAATATTTTTCCCATCCCTGTATTGTAAACAATCCATTTTGACACTGTTTTGAAGGACGTAAGTGAGAATTACCAAAAAGGTATCGATTGCCCTTGACGACGGTCGTAATTTATGCCACCCTATATTCATTAAGTTTAAACTACAAACATAGGAGATACCTTTAATTTTTAATTTCATCAACAACGTCAAGCTAACAATGATTTATAAAAATGGAGTGATATTAAGTGAAATGAATATTAATTATGAACATTATTTACAAAATTTGGATAAATGTTTTCTCGTTTTTTCGCAATTTGTGTGGAATGTTCTGACTCCATAAATTCTCCATCTCTAACCAAGTTTTCTGTTACTCTTGAACTACTGCAGGAGACTTCGGGCTTCGTTATATTGTACAAAATTTTATTTGAACTTTCTTTTTATTGTTGACGCTCTCGGCTACATAACTTTCCGCAATAGTTGCAGATTTCCATCCCCCATGTCGCTTGAAAGCTAAGACATGAACTCCAGTATTTGCTAATAAGGGAGTGTCCAGTATACTGCTAAAATTCTCAAAGTTCAGAAATTTAGCAATTTTACTTTCAATTGAAGAAATCATGTTTTTCCCGACAGGCTGATTTAAGCACTTTCCATTTTGATATCGCATGAAGAAGCGAGGATTAAAATTCGTCATGTGAGATCTTATATCAATGTAATTTTGAACTATTTTGAAATAACAAACCTTCTCATCGTCACTTTTAGTCACTATAAATTTACGTGCCATTCCATTTTTGGAATCAGGAATAGTAACAATTGTAACTTCATGCCTTAATTCAACATTGTCCATTTTCCAACAATTCACATTATCATTACAACCTTCATCATTAAATAAATATCATCGGGGGCTTCAAACAGGAGCTTATTCACATTTTCCCTGTCAAACACATTGGATTTTTTAGGTTTATACCCGTCATTTCTTCTTTTTAAAAATGCTCGAAGTTTAGGATATTTCCCACCATAAGCTTGATGAAGACTTTAATACAGCAGATTTTTCGTGGAAGTACGCCAAAAGTACGGTTTCTGAAACTACAGTAGCAGTCTTTGTTTGACACCCTTTCTGGAAGTATTGATACGTTGCTTCATACCTCTTCCGATTTTTCTGGCAGCAGCGACAGACATGCGATATTTGCTGATTCTTCTACAGGGTCTTGTGACATGTATCTACGATTTCGCGAATAATTTTTTTTTCACTAGAAAGGGGGTGTGCTATAGAGTAGTTTAAGCCAAAAAATCGGAGGATCCCCCACATTTGAGCCGAAAAAAAGCCCCCAAAGTTCGAGTTTTGAGGTTAATTGACGTAGAACGGACAAAGTGCCTCTACCAGGTGGAACGTGAAAATAATGAAATTGAACGTTGGATAATGAAATTTTAGTAATCGGCGCCAATTTTGGGTATGGCTTGGGTTAGCACTTTTCCCTTTGTTGAGCCCCGAAGCGACCGGAGGTCATGCGTGAAGTGAAATATTACTTTAATGACAAAAATATTTGGGTTCAGAGCTGACGTTCGGCAATCATCGCCGTTATTAATGTTGTAATATGTTTTATTCGCGGAAACACATGCAAGCTGCGGTATATCCAAGATAATACGGCTCTTGGAAGTTTTTGTTTCACATTTCACACATTCTTCTAAACATAAAACAAACAAAAATATCCAAGCCTTTCTCCACGCAAGTGCGTAGTGGCTTAAACGAGACGAAACTAACCAAGCAACCCAAACTACCCAAAGCTAACCCAAGCTAACCGAAATTGTTTCGCCTACGCTTGAAAGGCTTGCGCGAAGCGCAAACCTTTCTTTACGTAAGTGCGTAGTGGCTTAAACGAAACGAAACTAACCTAAGCTAACCAAAGCTAACCGAAATTGTTTCGCCTAGGCTTGCGTGAAGGAAGGCTTGCGCTGGCTTAAACGAGACGAAATTAATTCAAACTAACCAAAGCTAACCTAAACTAAACAAAGCTAACCCAAACTAACCAAAGCTAACCAAAATTGTGTCGCCTAGGCTTGCGTGAAGTAAGACATGCGCAAGCCTTTCTTCACGCAACTGAGTAGTGGCTTAAACGAGACGAAACTAACCAAAGCCAAACTAACTCAAACTAACTCAAAAAATGAGAATGACTTATTTCCGCAAGAAGTTTTTTGGGGTATTATGTTTAGAAAAATATTTAGAATGTAAAACAGAAACATGTTTTCATGAAACTGATTTCAGTTATTCTAGAGTCGAATAAATGAAAGTGATGGATTTCCGCAGAATTTTTTTATGATTTTGTATTTGGGGAGGTTGCTCTATACTAAATAAACAAATATTTCTTACATAACTGATTTCAGCTAAGCGCAAGTTGATCCCATATCTTTTCAGTCTCAAACGTCTAGCAACAGTGTGCCTTCTTCAAAATATCTATTGCCATTGTGACTTGTGACATTTGACAGTAAAAAGGTGGATGCTTAGCGTACAAATAAACTTTTATTTTGTTTCATGGGGCTATGGGCATCCTTAAATTAGGACCGGGACAAAACAGAAGCCTCTCGTTCTACGCAAATGTCTCCTGGTTAATATTTTCACCTGGGAATTGATTTTCAAGTGTGTATTGTCTATATTTCTAGTGCTTTTGCGAAGTGGTGCTGAAAATGTGTGTCAAAACTCGAACTTTGGGGCCATTTTTTCGGCTGAAATGTGGCGGATCCTCCGATTGTTTTGGCTTAAACTATTCTATAGGACACCCCCTTTCTAATGAAAAGAAAAAAATTCGCGAAATCGTAGATACCTATATGTCACAAGACCCCTTCTATATCTATTTGGCTATTATACAAATCAATAATTAAAATGTTTCACAGTTTTTAATAATAAACTGTCAGCTTGACGTTATTTATAAAATAAGAATGTTTTTATTACGCATGCATCATAATCAACGATTATCGCACGCTACAGCGTGCTTAAAATAATGTTTATGATGCACCTACTTTTTTAAAGGTTGCTATAGAAACATTTGATCATGTCAAATGTGACAGATTATTAATATATTCGTCAATATATCCCTTAAGTTTAATATTTAACACATTTTTGAGATTATGATGCATTAGTAATAAAAAATAGCGTATGATATACGTGTATAAGATACCTTTAAAGCCCTGGCGACTTACAAAACACTCCGCTGCGCGTCGTGTTTTGAAATATGTCGCGCGTGCTTTAAAGGCCTTCTTATACACTTATATCATAATATACTATTATGACGCTATAGAATCCGACCAGAACTGTCTTCATAATTTCTTGCGAGAAGTATCGAATTAAATTAATAAAAATCCAAGAATAAATTCCGCAGGGAGGAGAAAAATCTTATATACTCCACGGGATGTAGGTACATTTAACAGTCTCGAACTATATTGTCAGCCCTCGCTATCGCTCGGGCACAAAGTCGTCCTCGACTAGTAAATGTCACTTACATCCCTTATAGTATAAATAACTATTAATTATCTGGTTTACCTCCAAGAAAGAATAACGACAATATTAAGTACAGCGGAAATGCATAGCAACAAGGAACTTGTTAGACTTATGGACTATCAACCCAATCAGAATTATTGCAGGACTACATATTATAAAAGGCCGAGAGATGCTATAGTAGCTTTAAATCTTGGGTAATGTACAGTGTGTCCAGAAAAGTATGCAACATAATAATATGGAAAACTTCTTTATTATTGGTTTCTCAGAAAATTTTATTCTTGATAAAAGTTGGTGCTTGTCCGAGTGCAAATGACATTTTTCCGAAATCGCGTAAAGAGTAAAGTACCTTAACTTATAAAGATACAGCAAAATCTTATAAGGAAAAGTTTTTCCAACTTAAAAAAGTAATCTAAATATGAAGTTTGAGTTAAATACATCAACTTTTAATTTTTCTTTTTTTTTCTCGATTTTTTCCTAAACGTTACGCCACTGGTGAATATTTTGTTCTTTTGTTATTAGTACACTTGCCAAGTAACTTCAAAATTTAATTTAGTTACATAGTTGCATAATGTTGCAGTTTTTCCAGAGATAATAGCCAGTTTAGGTGTCAGTGTGTTGCAAACACATTTAAACCCCTTTGGTTCAAAAAATTTTCCTATCAAAATCATGAATAGACCCAACTCTTTTCACTTCATGTAAAACAATTCATAATTCATTTATCTTTTGCACCCGATGAGTAAATTATGCCCAAGTATCCTAAAAAGCCATATAAAATATTTGGTCTTGAAGAGTAGGCCGTGCATTTGGAATAAAAACAAATAAATATAAATAATTTTACTCCACTCTGACATATGAAATTAATTATTATTGAGTCAGTCATTCAAATTGTATTTTGTAATTAGTGTGGACAATTATTTTGGACCAAAATTGTTTAAATGTGTTTGCAACACACGGATACCTAAACTGGCTTTTATCTCTGGAAAAATTGAAACATTATGCAACTATGTAACTAATTTCTATCTTAAATAAATTTTTCAGTTGCCTGTCCAGTATACTAATAACAAAATAGAACAAAACATTCACCAGTAGCGTAATGTTTAAGGAAAAAATCGAGAAAAAAAGAGAAATTAAAACTTGATGTACTTAACTCAAATTTCATATTTAGATTATTTTTTTATTTTGGAAGAACTTTTCCTTATAAGATTTTGCTGTATATTTAAGTTAAGGTACTTTATCCTTGACGCGATTCCGGGAAATGACATTTGCTCCCGCACTAATAGCGGTACTTAAAATCTGAAATACTCATTAATTGTTTTAGGGCAAGCACCAACTTATATCAAGAATAAAATTTTCTGAGAAACCAATAATAAAGAAGTTTCCCATATGTTGCATACTTTTTTGGACACACTGTATATATGTAAATAAAATAATGTAAATAAAATATGACAGAATACCTAACCCTCTCCAGGTCACTAGTTAAGTAAGAATATCATTAGCAAATGTACAGTTACGGCAAATGAAGACCGGACACCATATTTATATATTAGTAAATCGCGCTTTTCTACCTTTTCACCTACTTGTTACCGTGATATTAGACTTACCTTTTGTTTTTGACATTATACTATTACTTCAAAATGCCACATTTAAATAAAGAGGAAAAAGCTAAAATAATTATATTATTAGAAGAAGGTTGGTCGAGGCGAAGGGTAGCAGAAAGGTTTGGTGTAGGAAAAAGTACAGTGCATGATATTGATATAAAAACAAAATGGGACCGAAGGAATTGCTTAGAAAGGCAAATAGGAAGCGGAGCACGTAAGATTTCTTGAGAAAAAGAGGATGAGTGCCTTATTAGTTTTTTAAGAGAAAACCCCTTCCAATCAGCTGTGACGGCGAAAAGAGAAAGTCATTTCCCAGGGTGCATTAGAACTGCCAGAAACTGCATAAAACAAAGATCCATATTACGCAGTCATGCAGCAGTAAAAAAGCCTTATCTTACTGAGGCAAACAAGGAGGAGAGAGTTGGCTTCTAATTACAGTACTGTGCAGAACAAGTCAATTTTTGGTCAAATATTATTATTACTGATGAGAAAGTGTTTCAGTAATTTTTTAATGGCCGTATTAGAGTGTATAGGCCTCCAAATAGTCGTTTCGACGAGAAATATACACAAAAAGTGAAAAGCGGCGGTCGTTTTTCTGCAAGCGTTTGGGGGTGGATGAGCTCAAGAGGTGTTGGAATTTGCACGAGGTTTGAGGGAAGATTTAATGAACAAAACTATATTAATATATTAGAAAACGTTATGGTACCATCAGTTACGGCACAATTTGGAAACAATTTTGTTTACCAACATGACAATTGCACACTGCTCGAATTGTTACTGAATGGATGAGGCAAAGAAATATCAACGTTTTAAATTGGCCTTCGCGTAGCCCTGATATCAACCCGATCGAAAACATTTGGGGCTGTATAGTAAAAAAAAAATAATTTTTCTAATGCTTTTCATCCAACAAATTCTAACCAGTTATGGAACAAAATTCTGGACGTATGGAATGAATTAACTCCGGAGTATGCAAATTCTTTAGTTAATTCAATGCCCACAAGAATTAACAATGTAATTGAAAAAAATGGTGGGGCAACAAAATATTAATTGCCATTTTATATTTATTTTTTTCATTTCGATTTTATGATATTAGGTTTGTCATTTCATTGTATTTCTGTTTGTTTGTTTTCAAATTCAAAGCATTTTCATTTAAATTAAAAAAATATATATTATGTTAAATATAAAATACTCATCATTTTTATGCCACACGAGAATACAAAATCAACATAAATTAAAACTACCAGATTCAAACAATGCTAAAAGTAAAGTAGGTAAATCTTAAAGGTAAAAACCAGATATATGCAAATTCATGTGAATGACATTAAATGTCATTTTTGTGTCCGGTTTTCATTTACCGTAACGTAAATAGGCATTAAGTCATCACAAACACGACGCTGCAGGATTAGCACCAAGATGGTACGTAAAT
>MU184489.1:0-16267 GCA_016904865.1 Pissodes strobi
GTCGGCGGCGTCGATGCTGAGATCATGGCGTCGGCGTCGGTGACTTTGAAATCCAAAGCGGACCTTAAAATTTCTTATGGAGATTCACATGGGAAACAATAGTCTGCAGTATTCTGCTTGCCTATCTACTCACTAGATACCTAGGTTTGCAGCTTGAAGTTTGTAAAGATACAGTAAACAGCTGCTGCATGAAAGTTGACTTTCAAACAATACAAGAGCCTTTATCTCTCGACCTGGAGTTATAGGCTTCTATCGAGCCTTTAATTTAATGAGCGGAGAGCACATGTAGACTTTTATGATCATCTATGTTCAAGCTTTTAAGTATTTTGATCTTCAATGTTGTTTTTATGTTGGGGTTTGGAACCTTTAACATGCACTAAAACGAAGTTTTATCCACAATACCGAAACAGAATTATTGCACTCGACGCGCGTTTCGCTTACCATCTTAGCACAGCTTAGTACAATCAGCTAGGACTCTCCGTTGGTGAGAACGGTTTGCGCCGATCCTTGCGCACGGGGCAGCGCCATTATGGGGAAGATCATGGCAGTAGCGTCGGTGGCGGATTCGCTATGATCATTTGTTCCTTAGATTTTGAATCAATTGAACATGGTCGTAGTTAAAAGTGTTAAATATTGAATATCGATTTTATAGGTTGTGATATCATGAGTTTACCAAAGTGGAGAAGATAAATGCCGCTCCGTGCAAATGCCCGCCTTGTTGTGCCGGTGTTCTTTCTAACGCTAGAATATAGGCAACCAACTCCAAATAAGTGGTTGCCTATATTCAGGCATCACGCGGCCTAAGGTGGCATTAGGTTTTCATGTTGATGATGTCAATATAGGATATGTTTACACATCAGTGTCTCGAGAGCTCGCAGACTCATTTTTTTTATAACGTCTTTGAGATGATAATGGCCTTATTAATATGAATATGTGTCCTTATTTTTTTTTCTTTGAAGTGAATATTTCCTTGGATTCTTGAGAGTGATTTTTCAAGGCCGTATAACGACACGTTTTGGAATTTTCGTCTCGCAAGGGAGATAAAGTATATGACTCTCCCTCTCTCTCTTTCATGGAATTAGTAAAGAATTATTCAATTTTTATGAGATTAAGTGAAACTAACCCAAACTAACCAAATATAATAACATTGACTACAACGTGTCGGAACCAGTTCAAATGACTACAATAAGTTGAGAGTAAGTGACACTAATCAAAAGTTGATTAGACGACTAACCAAAACTAACCAAATCTATTAAAATTGATTATAACGTATCGGAACCGGTTCAAATGACTAAAATAAGTTGAGACTAAGCGAAACTAACCGAAAGTTGATTTGGCGACTAACCAAAACTTACCAAATCTATTAAAATTGATTATAACTTATCGGAACCGATTCAAATACCTAAACTAAGTTTACACTAAGTGAAACTAACTGCGTTAGATCGGGAATTGCAAGGCGAATCGAATGCAAATTTTTTGAAGTGAATTTATCTTTGACTGCATGTGGGTGATTTTTCAAGGCCATGTCACGACACGGTTTATGAATTTTTCGTCTCGCAAGAGAGATATACTATGTGATTTTCTCACACTCTTTCTCTTTTATGGACTCGATAATAAAGAATTCACATCTATCACGTGCACTGTGATACTCGCGACTTTTTTTTAATATCAATATGTTTTTTTTTTAATTATTTATTTTTTTGGCGTAATTTTAAATTTTATTTTTGAAATTTTTATATTCAATCAAAGTATTTAATTTTATTTCTTTGTTAAGTAAAAAAACCTTTATTTTTAATAAAAAAAATAGTAAAATTAAATAAACAGGTTCGTTTGCTTTTACCCCAAAGCACAATACATAATAATCAAAAAATTCAGATTAAAAAAAATAAAAAAAAAGTCGCCAGTAGCACAGTACACGTGATAGAAGTAATGCTTCTTTATTGAGTCTTATTTTATTTTACTTATTTGAGCCGGTTCTGATATGTTATAATCAATTTTAGTAGATTTGGTTAGTTTCGGTTAGTCATTTAATCAACTTTCGGTTAGTTACACTTATTTTAGTCATTTGAGTCAATTGCTATACGTTATAATAATTTTAATAGATTTGGTTAGTTTTGGTTAGTCGTCTAATCAACTGTTGGTTACTTTCACTTAGTCTCAACTTATCTTACTTATTTGAGCCAGTCCGATACGTTATAATCAATTTTAATACATTCGGTTAGTTTGGGTTAGTCGTCTAATCAACTTTTTGTTAGTTTCACTTAGTCTCAACTAATTTTTTTAATTTGAACCGGTTTCGAAACGTTGGAATCAATTTTAATTTATTTGGTTAGTTTTGGTTAGTCGTCCAATTAACTTTCTGTTACTTTCACTTAGTCTCAACATTTGAGCCGGTTCCGATACATTATAATCAATTTTAATAAATTTGGTCAGTTTGGGTTAGTCATCTAATCAACATTTGATTAGTTTCACTTAGTCTCAACTTATTCTAGTCATTTGAACCGGTTCCGATACGTTATATTCAATTTTAATAGATTTGGTTAGATTGGGTTAGTCCTCGAATCAACTTTCGGTTAGTTTCACTTAGTCTCAACTTATTTTAGTCATTTGAACCAGTTCCGATACGTTTTAATGAATTTTAGTAGATTTGGTTAGTTTGGGTTAGTAGTCGAATCAACTTTCGATTAGTTTCACTTAGTCTCAACTTATTTTAGTCATTTAAACTGGTTCCGATACGTTAGAATCAATTTTAATAAATTTGGTTAGTTTGTTAGTTTTTTTTCTGTTCCGGGACAAAGGTGCCGGCCGAGACAGTTCCAGCTGATTGTTGTACTAAGTTGTGATGTTAGCATCATCAGGAGATGATTAAAACTGATTTTTGAATTTGAATTCTGTTTCGGTATTGTGGTTAAAACTCCGTTTTGGTAAGTTTGTTTTTGCTCACAATACATCTGCTCTTGTAAATATATATATAGTGGCACTCAAAAGACTGATCTATCTTACTTGGGGCAGGCCCTTCAAGAATATTGAATGATGGTTTGCGACAGGCATAACAGTAGATGACTTGCTTTTGAGGAGAGGGAGGAAGAAAGATGAGGGAAAGGCAATATGGGGAAAACAGCGTGAAAAACCCCATTCCACGTTTCTTTGGCATATGGGTACAAGTACAACATACAACACACAAGACATCACACAAAAAGGTCAGAGATTACTCTCGCAATCTTAATGAGGTGGGAATTGCAGCCAAACATCATAATGCTTGGCTACGTGTAGCCGTAATTCGCCCGCAAGGAACAGGGGAACAGGAGGCAGCACGATCGCAGTGTGTGTACTGCTCGGGTTTGGTGTAGGTGACGATATATATACCGATTTCGTGCATAGGTGGCCTTGTTTCGTGTCCCTTAACATGCCCCGCTCACCTCGCTAGAACGGCGAGATGGGCAGAGCCTGTTCTTGGGGTCTAGTCAGCGGGTTAGGACGGGTTGACTTCTGTGCTCCTGGTAGACCTCGATTTCTCAAGAGTCCCAGGGGCACAAAAGGGGGAGGGTGACGGGATTTTTAGGATCAGGGATGGGAATAGGTCCAACGTCTAAGGCGGCCTGGGTTGTAGGTAGTACACCGTTGTTTTCCTGTGTACCGGGCCATGTCTGGGCACATCCCGCGGGTCATACCTTAAGGTCGCCAGGTTAGCGGTCCTCGTTGAGCCGCGCATTCCCAGATCATAGAACTTACATGTCTGTTTGTCGATGTAATCATTGACGTATTCTACGCCTGACCAAGCATGTAAGTCGCTGATCCGGGTGCGCGGCCCTGCCGAGAAGGCCGCCCTTAAGAACTTATTCTGGATGATCTGGATCCTTTTTCGATGACACTCCGCGACCGAGCACCAGACAGGTGCCCCGTACAACAGGAATGGCCTTATGATGGACCTATATAAAGTGATTTTATTGCTGGGACTTAAATAGGAACCACTCCGGACAAGAGGCCTCAACTTTTCGAAAATACAATAGTGTTTTTCATGTATATATGCCACATGACGGCAAAAGTTAAGGCTCTTATTAAGATAAATTCCTAGATATTTGGCATGGGATTTAGGAGGGATAAGGGTGTTTTGCACCCTAATTGGCCGTGCTACAATATTGATACACTTTTTGGTAAAAAGGACCAACTGGGTTTTGTTCGGATTTAGCCGGATTTTCCAATTATTATAGAAAGTTAGCACGCGTTCCATGTGCGCGGCTAGCTTATTTACTGCCTCCTGTGCGGTGAAGGCATGGGAATAAAGGACGGTATCATCGGCGTAAAACGCCAAGGAAGTATCGGGATGGGACGGTAAGTCTGCTATATAATAGCTAAAAAGTTGCCGCGAAAGTACCGTTCCCTGAGGCACCCCCGCCTGTATCGGCCTCGAAGTCGAGACCGAATCATGGACGCGTACCGAGAAGGTACGTCCGGCCAAGTATGACGCAATCAGTGCTGCTGTATGTAACGGGAAGCTCAGCTTCTTAAAGAGCTTATACAGCAGCCCGTCGTGCCATACTCGGTCGAACGCTCTCTCTATGTCCAGGAGCAGTAGAGACGTGCTATGCCTCATGTTGAACCCGTCAAAAATGTCCTGTACGATTCTCGCAGCGAGCATATTTGTGCTATGCCCGCCACGGAATCCGAACTGCTCCGCAGGCAGTACTTGACGGTTCGAGGCTGCCTCATTGATCCTGGGCAACAAGAGCTTCTCGGTGAGCTTACTCAGAGTATTGAGTAGAGATATCGGCCGATAGGATGCGGTGCTTTTGGGATCCTTCCCGGGCTTAGGGAACAGTACCACGTGTGCAACTTTCCAGGAACTAGGGAAGTGTTGCAAACGAAGTACGGCGTTCACTATGTGCATGTGGTGTACAATGGTCTTGGAGGGAAGGTTTTTGAGGAGTAGGTACGGGATTTGATCAGGTCCCGAAGCCTTATCTTTTGGCAGACGGCGGAGAGCACCACGTATCTCTCACGGACTCACACGAAGCTTATCCATCACAGAGGGCGGTATCGGATATGATCTTCCAGTAAACTTGGAAGTTTGCTCCGTGACATGGGCGTGCAATGGTACGGTGTTCGGTATTTCGCCGTGAATATCAGCGAGAAAGTCCGCAAATATTTCAGCTTTATCTGCGTCGCCTACATAGTCGTGTCCATTACTACGAATGGCAGGCATTTGCGCTTTAGTATTGCGGACCTGTCTCGCTAACTTCCACAGCGAACCGTCCACTGTACCGAGCCCATTCACGAAGCTCATCCAAACCGCGTCTCTGTGACTACGGATCTTCTTCCTGATTTCATCCGTCAGAGCGTTGGTCCTTTGTTTGTCGATAGCGGCGCGATTTCTCTGCCATCTGCGCCTGATACGATTCCGGAAATGAATCAGGTTTAGGATTTCATCAGGAAGCGTCTCTAAAAAAGATTGCCTCCTGACTACCGGACACATAGCGTCTCTGACGTGCTGGATATTTCGGGTTAGTGTGTCAACTTCGGCCTCCAAGTCATGGATGGACTCGATCTGCTTAGGGATGACTGTCACCTCGTTTAACCTATCCCGGAACACCCTCCAATCAAGATTTCTGTACGAGATCTTTGTCCCAATGGCTTCCGGCCGCCTGACGCCAGTCAGGCACATCTTGATTGCAAGGTGATCCGAGCTTAGGTCGCTAACGACCTTAGGTGCCGAGATGTCAGGCATCCCACGGGCGATCACGACATCCAAGTATGAAGGCCTGAAATTTGCACAGTAAAATGTAGGATGACGTGTTCTTAGGTACAGGATATCAAGATTGTCTTCGAGCAATTGGCGCAAGATGACGCCCTTGTGAGTGGTAGCGCTATCGCCATACGAGATATGTTTTGCGTTAAAATCACCCACAAGGACAGACCTCGTGTTTGGTGGTAATAGGGCCAAGTAGTCGGCCTGTGTTATGCGAAGAGCGGGAGGCGCGTACCCGCCGCTGATACACCGGCCACCGTCCAGCTCGATGCTAACATGCTCTATGAGTGTATTTATACGCATTCTGCTTTTATATCTCAGAGACCGGTGTATCAGGCAGACCACACCACCTCCCGCTCCGAGCCTATCACAGCGTTCCACACTATACTCACGGATCTTCAGTTTGAAGCCTGGGTCGAGGCGCGTCTCAAGCAAGAAAACAATCTGATAATTGGAATTGTACAGGAAATGCTTAAATTCACCAAGTTTATTACGAATGCCGTTGCAATTCCAGGACAATACATTACAGACAAACATTTATAATAGCAAGCCATTTATATATTATATTTACAAATCTCGGTGGTGAAGAAGCGAATTGTTCCTTGCATTATTTGGATTTTATCGTTATTACACGATTTAATCATTGAACAGAACTCATCTAATGCGAAGAACAATTCGCTTATACTCACCAGCGAGTTGATTTCTGCCACAACGTTAGATACATTTTTAAATTGGTCAGTCATTTGATTGCCACTTACTGCATTAGCGTTAACGTTCCTTGTTTCTGGTCTCCTGATAGGTGCAGTTTGCTGAGAGGCCTTTAGTGTGTTGGGAAAATCATTGTCATAGCTCTCCCTTGGGGGTGGCAGTCTTCTTTCGACTGTTTGTTGTGTCTGGGGTTGTTGTTCCGGTCTTCCGTTTATACCCCGGCCTGGGTCTCGTCGCCCTTGCCCCTGCCAGGACGGCGTGGCGGGCAAGGGAGCAGGAACGTAGTTTTTCTGTGGTGGTTTTTGCGCAGTGGCCGCTAACTGCTCAATTTTAAATAAGTAAACAGGGCACTCCTGATCGATCGACCTATGTGGCCCTGCACAATTGGCACATTTGACAACGTCACTTGTGCATGACGTGATCTCGTGGGTCCCGCTGCATTTCGAACACTTATAGTTTTTCTGACAATAGGTCATGGAATGTCCATGACCCTGACAACGTCTGCATTGCATGATCGGTTTCACATTTCTTCGGTTTTCCCACGAGATTTTCACGTTCATGAGTATCCTGATTTCTTGTTGGAGCCTCTTTAGGGTAACTGAGGCTTCCAGGGCGACCAGATATAGTGGCACCCTGGTTTTCTTCATCAGGAAGATATTTTTTGCGTCGAGGTTATATTCATCGCTTAGGTGTCTCCTGATGTCAGCAATGTTTATTTCAGCGTCCAGACCCCTCATGACAAATGCATGAGTTTTTTGACTCCTGTCAGCGTATGAATGGTACTGCAGTTTTTCATTGTCGCAGTTTCTTTTGAAGGTAGCCCAATTCTTTTCTGTCTCAAGGTATATGATTGTGCTGTTTTTCGCATATTTAATCGTATATTTAAGTATATGCAATTTTTGCATATCCTCCTGCAGGGTTTTGTGCGGCTGTATTTTCCCCTGCAGGACTACGGGTGGTGGAGGACTTACTTTGGTTTTCTGGGGTGCTGGGGCTTTCTTCTTTGGGCGAATGCTGGACCTTCTTACTTGTTTTCTAGCGCTTTCGCTAGAAAGTACGCTGCTATTGTCGCGCCCCCTCCAGAGTCCAGTTTTACTTCTCTGACGTTTTTCTTAAACCCTACTGTCCTGTAGGGCGTTTTGAAAGCTTCTTTAGTCTTTTCTTCTGCCAGGGCCTCAGAAGTGCTAGGAGGTAAATCGACGTTTACGTTAAAGGTAGGTGCGGGCTTGTTTTTTACCAATTCTGTTTTTTGGGCTTTTTTATTATTAGAGTTGGGCGATGGGTCTGTCTCCATGCCAGATGTGTCTTCATCCGTGCGCTTTTTCTTGTAATTCGCGCGGCCTGTATCTATTTTGGCTTTTGCGGCCCTCTTCGCAGAGGGGCGCAAGTCATGATTAGCCCTTAAATGGTCAATACCCTTGTTTAAGGGCAAAATAAGTGAGTTGATAGTCTTACCCGTGATGGACTTTAAAGGGTCTGCCAGATGGACACACTCCTTGCACTTTTCAAAGTTGAGGGCTAATTTTTTATAAATTATACGAATTTTCATTTCGACGATTTCGTTTGGGGGTTCGATCTGCATGTCCACCGATTTGATGGACATGCAGTCGTCATCCTGATCGCCCATATCGAGGGCAGGTGCCGGGGTTACGTCCCCGGCGACTAGAAAAAAGTTAGCTCTAGGCTTGTAATGGCCTTTACTAATTACCGTGGAGGTAAAAAGCAGTCCGTAGAATAAGAATAATAATCGAATAATCGTGGAAAAATCCGCGGAGCTCAACTACCTAGGAACTCCAAACTAGGTCTTGTCTGACATGCGATCAGGACAAGAGTGCTCTTGTAAAGATCAACAGTCCTGGGGTATAGGATACTGAATGTGTCAGTGATTCGTTTCCTAGATGCTAGTTGCTGCAAATGTTGTAACAAAGCGTCTATGAAGGAAATTAAATCTGAATATATTTTTCTGATTGATCCTACCATTTCTTTGTTCAATTTCGAATTATTAAACTACTCTTTACGTCACTTATCTTCCTTTCATCAGTCTCTATTTACAGCAAAAAATTACGGAAGACATAAAAGGAAGATCATAAAAGAGTGAAATTTCACGACCTTATGAAGACGCCCTAGAGCAAATGAAAAATGCATAGAAAAAGAGCGCTTAGAAGCATCAAAGCCAAATACAAAAATTATTAATTTTGAAACAGGTACGAAGGAGAAGAATAGAGAACAAAACATCCACCCAAACGTAATAATTATCCAGGCATTTGCGTGCTTTGTATAACCGGGACCAATTCGATGAATATTTAATGGAATTTAACACATTATGTTACACGCAATATTAAGTTTATGTGGGTTTACCCCGATTTTAAATAACAATCGGTGATTGAAGAGGATTTACTAGCTATTAGAATTAAATTGGGTGTTAACACTTTTCTTACAATATCAGTAGGGATATATACCGATTCATAGACTCTCGTGCTTCTAAAAATCTGTAACGGCTACAACATAAATTTCCCGGTAAAAAAAATATGACAAATTGCCGCCTGAATAATTTCCAGCAAGCTAAGTGTAACAATCCAAACACTGTATTATAAAAGTTTATTGAACGTGACCTATCAACATTCTTATTCAAGATAACATCATACCGCTGTCTCTGATTCTTCTATTTATAAAGGGAATGCAACAAACGCAAAACGAGTGACACTCATAAACATTCCAAAGGATTTTCAATTTCTGTCCCTTAGTTTAGCCGCACTTCCGACAAAGGCGCTTGCGGAAACCCTTCTGGTTATTTGGACGAGGAAATTCTTTTTTCATGCTTAAGTTGTGAATAATGAAACAAAGGATTTCCAGGGAAATGCTCAAACTATGTGAGCTGAATATTTAGAAAAGACAATAGAAATATTGCTTAAATAACACACACAGTGAATATTTGTGTACACAAGTTATATGTCGGGATGAGAAACACATGTTTTTAAAAAGCCACTTTGTCTCTAAAATGGCTTTATTACAAGAATAGCTCGCATAAAACAAATTTATATGGTTAAGAGTTGAGCGATATTGACAGCAATGGTATGGTATGGTAGGTAGAGGGGTCTTTCGGCAAGATTTGCCTATCAACACGTCGCGTCGACCACAATTGATCTTTTGTGTATACCCTTCGATTTTACACGAATGTTCCTACCTCCTTCGAGAATCTCAGAATATTTCGTGGATTGAGCGTTTCTAGATCCCCCGGTACCAAATGGGCAATTTCGAGATGCCTCAACCTGTACCCGAGTGAGTGCCTGACATTCGCAGAGTGAGTGCTCTGACCTTTCAGTCATAGTTTGGCAGAATCTGCATTGTTCGTCAGTGGTTTTCCCCATTTTCTTGAGACGGTACCGCCAGGGGCCATGTCCAGTGAGAAGGTCTACGACCAGCTTTATCTCATTTTTTTGCAGCTTGAGAAGCTTTTTTGTGTAGTTAGGCGTGTGAGATATGAGTCTCTCGGCCTGCCTCTGTCCAGGTGCATTGGCCCAATGTGTCTCTTTCCGCCTTTTTTCCCAATTTCTGAGTTCATTCATTACGTGTCCTCTATTGATGCCACATAATAGTTCAAGCCCGCAAAAGGCAGTCTGTGCACCATTCCGTACGAGCTGGTCAGCGGCTTCGTTGCTTTCCACACTTTCGTGCCCTGGTACTCATATTAAGGTGAGTCTGTTCCTGTTTGCCAGTTGATCTGCTGCCATCCGACAATCCCATACTAGCCGAGAGTTGATTCTGCTAGATGCTAGCGCTTTTAAGGATGTTTGATTATCTGATAGGATATAGATCTTTGCACCTCTTAGGCCTTTTTGGCACAGTCAGAGATGGCTATTTTGATAGCTTTTAGTTCTGCTTGAAAGATTGTGGGAGTGTTTCCTAAAGGTGCAGAGATTCGACACCTAGGTCCGTAAAGCCCAAATCCCTCTCCTTCTTTCATCTTAGTGTGTACCAGACAAGTGACTCTCTGTTTAGTTGTTTTAGTCGTTCCTCTGTAGTATTGCGGTCTTCAATTGCCACTTCAAAGCAACAATCAAAATGGAGTTTTGTTTCCATTGTATCGGTTGGTTTGGTCATCCCCTCTATCTGGATGTCCTTTAGAATTATAAGGTGACCAGTTAGGTTTCCTGACTTCAGTTTTTGTGTCTGAGTGACTCTATACGCACTGGTCCAGCCCTCCTGTGCAGCGGAAGGAGGTCAGGTAGGGTTTCCAGAGCTGGTGTGGGACACGTTTCATAGCCCCTGTTATACCCAGACAGGCGAGCCTTTGTACCCTTGTTAGCTTTCGCTGTGTTGTTCTTTCCTTTGTTTTTACCCAACACACCAAGCAGGCGTAGGTTATAATAGGACTAACAACAGTGCTATAGGACCACCAGTAGATGGAGGGTTTTAGCCCCCATATTTTACTATAGAGTCGTCGACAGGCCCAAAGCGCTGCCGTTGTTTTTTTTATTGTTCTTTCCAGGTGTGGGTTCCAGGTTAGTTTCTGGTCAAAAACGATGCCAAGATACTTAACCTCTTTTGAAAGCTCTACCGTTGTCCCTCCCGATGTGGGTGCTTTAAGGTTCAGCTTCTTTTTTTTGTGAATGGGATCACTACGGTTTTGCCTGGATTGACATTTAGTCTTTCCTGTGTACACCATGTGCTGACAAAGTCGAGTGCACTTTGCATATGTTCTGAGAGAACGTTGTCATGCTTGCTTCTTATTATTATAACTAGGTCATCTGCGTGACCTTGGACGTCAAAGCTTGCTTCAGTCAGTCTTACCAGTAGATCGTCAACCACCAGAGAGCAAAGCATGGGCGATGGGACTCCTCCTTGAGGGCAATCATATATTACTTTGACTGTGACGGCTGTTCCTCCAATGGTCGCGGTGACTTCACTGGTGATTAGCATGGATTTTATCCATGCTAACCACTCCTCTGCGGGTTGTGGCGCGCTGAATGATTCATGTGAGGTGCTGTCAAATTCAGCCTCTATGTCTAGAAATCACTTCTTTTTCAGCCAGTGCCTGCTCTATATCGCGGAAGAGATTTTGAAGGGCATGGGTGGTAGATTTCGATGGTTGGCGTGCGAATTGTTTTGTATGCAGTGGAGCATTAGAAAGGAACTTGCCCCTCCTCCTCCTCCTAATATTTTCCATCGTTTTAAGAAAGATGGAGGTTAAGTTATTGGGGCGGTAAGACTTTGGTTCTTCTTGTGATCGTCGCCCTGTCTTTGGTATGAACGCTACCTTAACTTTCCTCCAGTTTTTGGGGATGTAGCCCCCTGCAAAGCTGGCTGTGACGATTGATTGAATGTGTGGTAGTAGGAGTTCTATATCTTGTTGTAATAAGGCTGGAAAGATGCCATCTACTCTCTGGAATTTATTGGGTTTAAAGCTATGTATTGCCAATCTGATTGCGTTTTTTGTGAAGTTTTAGTTGGCTAGACCTTTTACCCGTTTTGTAGGCCGCTGAGCGGTTTAATGGGCTCATCTTCTTGTGCCAGCTCATCTTTAGCAATTATGCTTGAGTGTGGTTCTAGACGAATCTTTAGACTTTCTTCAGGTATCTCAGCATAGGTGTCTTGGGCTCTATTCTTTAGCCGATTTCGTTTGAGTGCTCTTTGGATAGCACTTTTTGTAGATGAATGGGCGGTGCTAGTTCATCAATCCCTTCACAAAAGGACCTAAAAGTTCTTCTTTTGGATCTGCGAAGCTCTTTGTGTTACTCGGATAGGGTTTTATGATAATTATCTCAATTTCCCAGTCCTTTGGCTTCATTGAAGGCTTTTTTAGACTCAGTCTTTAGCCTGTTTAATGTCCTGTTCTACCTGCTACGCACTTTCTGTGTAATAAAGATATTATTTTTTTAATTCAAAAGAAAAATTAAAAGATGTTCAATGCTCGTAGAGCTATGACGAGTTCCACCGAGTCTAGTATTAGTGTACACTTACCGAATTCGACCAGATATCCTCCGTTAAAACAAACACCCGGCAAGGTCGGAATGCAAGGCCCTGCAGCAAGTTGTAAAGTGAGCGCGCAATTAGCCCGCTGCTCAAGTAACCGGAGAAAGGTTCATTGGACGCCACCGAGTTCGTTACGGACCAAACTGGAGATCCCCGCGTTATTCGTGGAACTTGCTGCCAGACCACCGCTCACCAAGGTAAACCTTGCCGGTAAGAATTGCAAAAGAAACGCTTGTAACCACCAACACTAGTAGAGATGAAAAGTTGCTATAGTAATATTGTTAAGCCAAATAAGAGCGCCGCAAATACAATAATATCTCTTTATTTGAAAATATCAAACGGGCCAAGGTAATTGCCAAAAATAGCAATAAACATAGAAAAGTGTAAAAGTAAACTGAGGCACTAAGAATATGTAATTTATCAGTGGTTGACCAAAACTATGTAGATTTAAGTTAAATGAAGGTGAAATAGGCACTACTTAAGTGCCTAAGAGCCCCGGCGAGTAATAGGGGATAGTAAAAAGAAAACTTGGGTTTGGTCTACCGCGCGGGATCGTGATCACGTAAACCGCAGAGGTAAAGTGGGCGCAAAAATAACAAGGATTACGGTGCTAACTCAGAAAGAGATAGTTATTTCATAACCGACATGTAACACTAAAAATATTAAGCACTTAGCTTTTCTCGGAGGCTTCACCATCAGGTGAACCAATCTGGGAGCTCGTTGATGTTGTGGGCATTGAAGTCTCCCAGAACGATTATTTCTGAATTGGGGTGATCGACCTGAATTAAGTTAAAAGTGGTAGCTAGTGTTGTAAAAATGCTTTGGTAGGCTCTATCGCTCGAAGGGCGATAGAGACATTTAAACAAGATGATAAAATGACAGGATCAGGTATCACAGTTTCCTGACCAGTTAATTTTAGATTCATGTTGATAATCAACAATCTTGATTGCATGTGGGTTTTCGTCATCATTAACATGTTCACTATGTAAATTTGTCATATTTCTTCTTGCAAAACAAGATCCATCGATAAATCAAATTTTCTTATGCCAATTTCAAATTTGCTTATCCCAATTGGTTTGTAACCTCTTTCAACTTTACAAGAAAATCAAAAAAGGGATACCTGTACCTGATTCAACAACCTTATTTAAATAACCTAGCCAAATTCAATTTTTCAACGTCTAGGTACATAAATGAATATTGTGTTATCGTCATATTTTCTTTTGCATTTGGTTATCTCAAGACCCAAGACGCATCAGCCATCAAAGCGTCAAAATACAGAGTTTGTAGACTAGGGTGGAGCGAAAAAAACAATTTGGCATTTCGATTTGTAATAGTGGGCAAACGTTGCCTTGTTATCACCAATAAAAAATGTCTATTTACCACTTTTCATCTTTTGCCCTCTACCTAAATATTTTTAAAAAGCATTAAAAAAATAATTCTCTCATTTTGCAAAAATATAGTGTTTTAGGTTTTTGTGACTAGAAAATTTCAAAGATAATGAGAATTTGCTACTTTTGAATAATTGTTAATTCATGTCTAGCAAATTTTAAATTGTTAATTCAAGTCTAGTCAATATTTATAGAAATTAACTTTTTTCATCACCTTTTTAATCAAAAAATTATTTCATATAATAGTTATTACCAATTAAACAATTTTTTAGTTATTCTTGATATTTTCTAGTAACAAAAACCTAAAACCCCTTAAAAAGAAAATAAAAATTATTTTTGATATACTACCTACTCTTTAAAAATATTCAAAGTGCGGTAGAAGGCAAAAGATGATTTTTTACAAAAAGTTGTAAAGAGACATTTTTTTTGGTAATGACAACGCAACTTTTGCGAACTATTACAAATCGAATTTCCAAAATATGTTTTTTTCGCTCCACCCTATTGTAGACTATTGAACAGAGTAATCATGATTATTAAAAATATGATCAAAGTAGAATACGAGCCAGAAAAGTGAGAATGTACAGAAAGTATTAAGTAGAAAATTGTATTCAGATATAATTTTCATAATCGGAAAACTAACCTGTATCAGACATACGGCTCTCGAATATAGGAGCCAGACAAAACTCATGTTAGAGTTAAGTGTGTTGTGTCCTACATGAAGAAGTTTTGTTAAGAGTTGTTAGGAGTAACCTAAA
This sequence comes from Pissodes strobi, assembly GCA_016904865.1. NCBI lineage: Eukaryota > Metazoa > Arthropoda > Insecta > Coleoptera > Curculionidae > Pissodes > Pissodes strobi. The sequence continues at coordinate 14,571 of MU184489.1, forward strand.
ACATAGAAATTGAATCTTTAGATCTTGCAACTCAAGATAACTGAATATTTTGAAATGGATGGAGATGAACTGATTTTGAAAAATGTTTCTTTGAGTTATTTTATCTTATTCCATAACGAACATTTTGTTGCTTATTGAGGAAATCTAGAAAAATTCCATTTTACAACGTCTCGCTACATTTATTTTACTTTTAGTGAACTATATTGAGCATCCTCAAAGCTATACTTTTTTATCTGATTATCCCAAATACGAGACGTATCAGCCATCGAGACGCCAAATTCTTCCGCACTGTCTATATTGGCACAGTTTTAATTTTATTTGACAATACATCGCTCTTAATGTTTGAGCTACAATATTAGAATTTAGAATTCCACTTCAATTTACTTTAATTATTGAGGTATTCGAAAATAAGCCGTTTCATCCATTTTGAATATTTATACTTTGCGGATTTATAAATTAATTGGTTGAAGTTTGTTTCAAATAGGTTTGTCCCCTGAAATTCCCTTGAGTAATTTGCATAGTGGAGCTTATTGATCCTAGATTGGTGTCTAAAGCATAACTAATTATATACAATTAAAACGAATTCTACGCTTTTAGCGATTAAGGTTAAAGTTTGTGTGCTTCAAATTTATGGGCAACCCTGGCGGTTATTTGAAGATGAATTAAATTAGATTGCATTTTTAATAAATGTGTTTTCGAAATACGTACACTAGAAGATCAAATAACTAGTTGTATAAATAAAATTGATAAAGGTATAACAAGTGGTGTGTAGCGCATCTAAACCATTTCATGTAGGTACATCTAATTCAGCTCATCTTGCAGTGTTCACTGCTAAAAGTTGATTCATCACCATATGGTAAATCACAGACTGGATTATGCATATATTAACTTATAGACTCATAATCATTAACTAAACGTGAATATGGTGTGCAATTTAATTTGCATGATTCCATTACTACTGTACAAATCAATATAATATTTTTATAAAATAGCATTTTTAGAAAACTATATTGAAAATAATGAAATAGTACTGGAAATACAGATCAAAAAAGCATATACCTCGTCAAATCGACCCAAGCCAGATTCTCTTATATATATATTAACTGTCGAAAATACGATTTACAAATAAAATGTTCTGCGATCCATCGTTTTTTATCTTTCACTCAAAAAAAGTTCTTTTGGCCCATCTTCTATTCATTGCCTCATTTCGCCGAACAAGTTAGTTATGCCCCTCTTTAACCAGGTATGGATGGACGCATACCTTGCACATTGACGTGCATACGCAGTTGAAAGTGTCACAGAAGACCGCTAAGTATACTACTAGGGTCCAATGGGTTTGTATAATTAGCAGTTCAACGGCAGAAAATGTGGACCAATGCAAAGTAAACAAAAAATAATAATATTACAACTTTTTTTGACAGAGCCATTAAATGGTGATACGAGCGACGTGAGTTGGTTGGTACTGTGTACATGATCAAATAATTTATGTTGAATATATTGATTGAACGCAACGGAGGCCAATTCTGTTGTTAATACTCGGTACTGTATGCCTTACAACTAAATGCACTAAACACTACAAACCGAAGTGTTCACTTTGATGTTAACTAAGCTAATTACATCTAGGTATGCATGCGCTAATAGCTGCACCGATTTTAACCCTTGACTACTGAGCATATTTTTATACCCGCTTGCGCTGA
>MU184489.1:21267-86978 GCA_016904865.1 Pissodes strobi
ATTGGCAAGCCAACTTACGAAGTGATCGTCTTGATAAGAAGACGCGTCCAATCCATCTATTTTTGAAGTCTATATTTAGCCAATGGCTTACTTGTCCGGAATGATGACAAGGTGCTCCGTAGCTCCATCCAGTTGAAATATTAATTCCTGCCTTGTTGTTAGGTAGGTAACGCTTCAACCAAGTTCATAAATTTTCCTTGCCAAAAATGTAGAAAATTATTTCCATCTAGATTCGTATCGAACAAAATTGGCCCCAAATACCACACCACACGTTTACTTTTTCTGAAACTTGACTTCTACACTCTATCACCCAATGATAATTATTGGTGCTCCAGTAACGAGAATTTTGCGAGGAAAAAATGCAGTCTGTCCTAAATGTCGCTTCGTCCTATAAGCCCTAGCAAGGAATTTCCTGTCCGCATTATCTAATTCACTCATACATTCGTTCAATGAGGCGCGAAGCACTGTATTGTATTGTTATTCAATTTACATTTTTTTAAACGTCATGAGATTTAGCATATCTAAACTGAGCCCTTTCAAGACATGTAAATAAATATACATACTCACTGAATTTCTCCACTTTATTTGGAAATTACTTACGTCTGAACTGATTTCTATCGAGAAAGACGAATATTCAAGGAGCACAGAGATGCCAGGAAATAGGTTTTGGCTATATATACATCGATGAACTGATTTCGTATTTTTGAATCTTTATATAAACTTGCACATTTTTTGTTGTATTGTATGCTTTGCCATACATTTCTGAAGAATACAGAAAACCATATCACCGCTTCCTTTATTTAATTTCCATTAATGATATAGGCATAAAAACGCACTATTCGTAACTTTTTTGAAAGCTGTAATTTAAAGAGTTTTAATAATCACTGAAAGGGTCTGCACAATTATATAAATTTTTTAAAGGCATATTTTATTATTTAGAGAATTCAGACAAATACATATTTACATAACTAAATTAATTTTAACTTAAATTTTGGGCAATACTGTCATGGATTTGAGAAATTCAAAACATTTTATGCCTAACCCAAACTAATTATGTGTATAATTAAAACTAGGTACGCCAATAATAAATACCTTGGGCAGTCGATTGAAATTAAATCAGTAGATTGGGCGCTTTCTTCGTTAATCAATTATTAACCAGACTCTATCTGACCATAAAGGCACTCTTAGAGGCTAGAAAACTAGACCAGGAACAAGGCAACACAACGCCAAATCTATCGAAAGAAAGCGGGAGTTCCCTAATATAGGTACCTAAACAAATCGATATTCGGAAAAATATTTCGCGTTACTCGTCGCAAATTTCGTGGAATTATACCCGATTATTTTAATAAACTATCAGCCTTTTCAGCCAGTTAAAAATGTTAAAAATATTGACTGAAGAATAAAGCAAGCTGAATTTTAGATTTTGATTTACAAGAATAAAATAAGTTAAATTTTAAGTTTCGACTTATTAATTAGAGCAAAGAAAATTATATTATATTATATAAAATTAATAAATATTATATAAAAATATATTTAATAAAGCTTAATTCTTGAGCAAAGAAAATTACGGTTTGGCGTATCTTCGTCAAGGAGATAAATTTAAGTTAAATCTCGGGTTTATTAACTAGAGTAATGAATAATACGGTTAGGCGTTAATATTTAACGATAGAAAGGAGAGAAAACAGTAGAAACAGATACTAATAATTAAGATAAGGTAGCTCACATTCAGCAGGTGGCTTCTCGGCGAGTTTCCAGATGGAAAGGGTAAAAAACCATATACTTCCTCCGACGAAGAAGGACTCTAACGGTGCCCTGAACGAGCCACAATCCAGAGACCAGACTGGCGTGGCCTGATGACTGAGTTTTAAGGGCTCGTAAATGACGTACCCCTACGGTCGAAGTACCCCTACGGTCTAAGTACCACTACGGTCCAACCGTGTAAAGGTTTGCTATACGACTAGCTCGTTGAAACCCACAGGTAGGTCGTGGACGGACGAAGAGGCTTCTATAGCAGCATCAAATCCCAGTTATGGGGCGAGTTACAGACACTAACGAACAAAACTAACCAACGTAAGCAAAATAAGGCCTGATACTCTAGAGATTGGTCGGTTGGAACAATCTCATGAGGTAAAACAAAAAACTTCCAACACGACCGCATTACTTTAAACGGCAAGTCAAGGTAGAGTTATTTTCTTGAAAGCTCTCCGGAAGCAGACGCTTTCTTCCAATATTCCCACTACAACTACGCCTGACCAATAAGAATATAGTCACCCGTCACGTAACCACGAGCTGTCATACTCAATAATGTATCTAAAGCCATTTCGAAAGGAAAGCGCAGAACTTTGAAGTACCAAAGCCTATCTTAATTAATCACTCGACCTAGCTAATAGGAAATAACCATTCAACCCACTATTCATTAGGGAAACGTACAGAGGTAAATCACGATTTTCGCGATGTCAACACAAAAAAAGAAAGTCCCCAAACAGCAACGCACGTTTAGGAATTGGTACGCGTGGTACAGCAAATCGCTGCAGAAAACTGCTCTAAAATAACCTAGACGATTTTGGTTTTGAATTTCCGGAAGAAGGCAACTGCAATTCACTTCCAGCACTGCATCCACCGGTCGGTTGAGGTCATTACAATTTCTTTATTGCGGGTGATGGTAATTATTAAAATAAGCTGCACTAGTTTGTCAAGAATAAAACCCCATAAAAATATATAATCCTTACCTGACTACAAGTAACAATCATCCGTTCTGGCGTGGTGCACCATTTAGTCAAGAAAAACTCTAACTTAAACATTCAAATTAACTTGGTGCAAAAGGAAAGCTGGCACGTTACCCACTGCATTACGTTTCTTAGACTAGTAATATACCTGGTTCCCTCAAAATATCTGAATAGGACATACCATCCGTTATTTTCGTTCTAGACGATAATTTACTCCCATATTATTTCCGGCGATATTTTGTTTGCATAGTATTTCTGATTTTTACCGGAATTTTACGTTTAACCAGGGCTCTATTTTGACAGCCTCTCCACGTCGCACTCATTCATAATGTGGATGATATTTCACTTTATTATATTCATTGGTCAATTTTGAGACTTTACCAAGAGATATATTTACACTTGGATAACTTAAAAACGTCGAGGAAGTATCGATTCATATTGACTAATATATGAAATAAACCATGACTCTATTTCGACTACCTGCCCACGTTAGATTTAACCATGAAACCAATATTTTTGATTCTGGCGTAGTCATTAATAAATCGAAAATTCGTTGAAAGACGAAAATCTATGCTTGGGTCCCTGAAAAACCCTAAACTAGTTATTTAATAATAATAATAATAATAATAATAATAATAATAATAATAACACTTATACTAATAACCATACTTGGTTTTCTCCGGGAAGTCATGAAAGCATAGCGTACTCACTATATACGGGGTAGATGGAGTAGATCACGTGGTGATATAGAGTAAAACGGCATTAGCTTAGCCTAGACCGAATTATTAAATGAACATAACCCCTATTGCGTCATTATATATACTTCTAAATAAGAATTCTTCAAGGTTCGGTGGGTTCAGTGGTATCGTCTTTGTATCACATGCCGAAAGTTCGTGGTTCGATCCCAGCAGGACTCCAAGACTTTTATTATTAATTTAGGTTTTTCGGAGAATGGCCGAGAGATTCCGAACGTACCTGTCAACTGTCAACGGTCGCAGCCTACGTGGTCGATTTTTGCAACTGCGCATCCCTCAACGCGGTGGAGGGCGTAGAGTCTAATGAAAAAGCACATGCTTCTCCCAAGTTAAAGCTTTCTGTTCGTGTCATTCGAAATCATTTCGGCTAAGCTTGAATCGAGGAATTAAAGAAGCTACTTAAATACGATATTTTAACAATGGCAATGAGCAAACTAGAACTATGCGCTAAAGTAAAAGTCCTTAGGGTAAGATACACTTTTCACAATCTCGCATCGTAAAATTTAACGTAACGGACTTTTATATTGCAGTGTTGACTTTATATCCAAGTTCTTTCAAAAATTTATAAATCGCGACCAACTTTATGGTCGACCAAAGAGAAGTTTCATTAGGATAAGAGTGTATTTATTATGCAGTAGCAATTTCGGCAGTGGCATTTATGAGTTGGCAGCATAGATATATTCACCTTTTAGTTGCCTGGTGGCTATCGATAAGAATTAGATGAAAATGTATAGGGGACACCCGGACTAGTTGGCAAACATTTTAAAATTAATTTTTTATTAACTACTACAATCAATTGAACTGAATTACCAAATATACGGAACAGATTTGCATAAATTTCCTAGACTTATTTACAGTGTCTATATAAAAAAAAGTTAAATAGTTACAATTTTGTAAACACATCCGTATAAGTGCGCTAACAGACCCCAACTTGGGGTAGCCTGGCACACTATTGAGGTTACTTGGCATAAGTATAAAATTATATAGACAGAAACAAGTATTTTTATAGTTTTTAACATTTATTACCTACTAACAGGATACAAAATAAAATAGAATAAAAACACTTCGAAAAGTTAGAACAGAAAGCGGAATAAAGCATACAGTTATTTAAACACCAAAAGTTAATAGTATCGCGATTCTTTGTTTGCGCATGTTTCATGAGACCCATATGATATACCACACCTTGAACCCATTTTTCCCCTGGTTCACTCTTGGTAGAACTGTCCATGCAGACTAAGCAAAAGGCTTCCTGCTCTTCATCAGAAGTGGAGTCAGCTGCACGATCATGTGTAACGGTCCTTTATTTTTCTTTTTCTTTTCTTTTTCAATTGCTTTCTTTTTGCCTTTTCGGCAGCAGCTTCATTTTCTGTTTAGAAGCATTCTGTTCTTCTTCCAGTGGGTATCCTTAAGAATAGCTGTCCCCCTTCTTTTTCGCCACGCATGGGCAGTTTATTTTGGTGACGTTTTTTTACAATGGGCGTATGTCTTCTGGTAAGTAGTATTTCTACATAAAGGTAAACTGGGTTTTGAAGGAACTGTCCACGAAGGCTGAAATTTTAATATCTCAGTAAAGTTTTACTGAGAAGGGTTTCTGTTACATATCTTTTATCAAAGTGTTTGGTGAAAGCTCTTCGATACTATTATTAACTGGGATGGGTCTGGGAATAAGATGGCGCAAACTTCTCATCAGGAGGTAAAATGCGAGGCAAAATGTCTTTGTTAAACGGGAATAGTTTTTATGTTTGCTGCTGATGCTGCTATGTGGATAGGTTGATTAATAATACAAGGAACGTCATATATGATTATAGTTCGACCAGGGTGATGAGTAATACAAGCATCACAAGGTGAATTAATATACTCCTTTAAGGGTCCGTATTTCTGACCAGGGGCTGCAGTTTGCGACTGCAATGGGAAGGGGATGATAAAACCGTAGCTCCATTTTCTTTTAAATCATTCAGGGTTGATACAGGCAAGTGGGAGCTATGATTATCCAAAAACAACAGCGTTCATCCCGATAAGTTTGCATCACCTTTTTTTTATTATTGAGGGGATTAGGAATCTGCTCATTATCAGATTTCCGGGCTTGGCACAAAGCGATCTTATGTGCCCGGGGTGTGTCGGGTTAGTGTTCCAATCCAGGAAGCACCGACCGACTAAACCCTTCCCCCTCTTTCACGCACGTCACAGCGGTATCCGCGTTAGCATTTCTTCACTGCGAAGGCGATCCTCCCTTATTTGAGTTTAGTTATGTTTCTTCTTATCTATCTTCCCTTTCCTCTCGTTCTTTCGTCTCGATTATTATTCGTATAGCGGTATAGGTCTGTTGCCAACATTCCTTCGAGGACAGGAGACTCTGTATCATATAAGTTTGCATCACCTGCACTGCCTGTTAGGGCACCATTTAAAAAGTGGTCCCGAAAGTGTACTATGGGAAACATAAGAAAGGGCGCAATAGAATTTCCGGTAGCTGAAACGGCTTAGGCTAAGATTAAAACAGTACCCCGTTCTGCCGTTACAATTCTACCAATTTGCTTATAATTTCGACGTGTCACAACTCTGTTCGGTCTCTAAAGTATATTCACTCTAGTCTCATCCATATTCCACATTTTACCGGGTCCTAACATACCTCTCCAAAACTGCTTTCAATTTGTTAAAAAATGCATTCACATTAGTTTCGGCTGAAGGCCCTAGCTAATATGGTTACTTCTGGCTCTCTATTAGAAAGCCGTTCATGGCTTGTTAAATATCCTGAAAATCAGTCCCCACCAGCAATTTTCTTGTCTTTCCAGGATTGCTGAATTTTGATGTTTAAAACAGTTCCATATTCAGATACTTTCACCCCTCGTGGTCAAAAACTGTCGTAAACGTGAGTTGTTTTTTAAGATAACCTTCTAATTTCGTTTCTTGATTGGCTAAAGGACCTGTTCAAAAACCATTTGAACATGTTTCCAAATCTAGCGTTTTAATTCGTATTATATTTACATTCCACGCCACTATGCTTCGCATTCCAAAGAAATCAAAGAATGTTTCTTAAAATCCTCGACGATGCTCCTAGCGCCATCTATTGTTACAACGTTTTCTCATCTGCACCCGGCAGCACGATACAAGAAAACAGTTTTCTTTGTAATATGACTCGGCAATTTCAACAGAAGCAGTCCTGCATCGAACTGCATAGTTCGTGCTAGGCCAATGATCTCGATGAATTTCGAAATCCAAGGCGTGTCAGCTACAAGCAGAAACGCATTCGGCCAATTACTGTGCTTTCACAGCGAAAACAGAAACAATCAGTTCAGCTTCTCTAAAATTCGGATCTATAGGAACCGAATTTTATAAAAACTAGTTAACATATTTCGACCAGATTTGTGTTAAAATTCATAAGTTTATTTTAGACAATAGCCGATGTTAAATCTTATATAACTTCTCTGTATTTACATTATTTACCCTTTCTATTTCCGAAGTGATGTAACTTCTCCCGCCAAAAAGAGAGGAGACAACGCGTTCTAGTTGATCTAGTTCTCACGTTCTGGAAAAGAGTAGCTTCTCGAACCCCCCCAACCAAGCAAGACGCGCTGTGTGCGCGTTCTTGGTGGGATGGCCGCCGGCCATGCCACGAGTTGAGAACTCCCAATCTCTCAAGATTCACTCTCTCAAACGGCATTTGTGGTACTCTGTCATTGCGACATCTCGTCGTAGTCGTCTCCCATTGAAGGCCGTAAAAGGCATTTATTTGTTCCCGGCCAACTCCGGCAAAGATAAGACGCTATAGTAAGCGTTCCCTGTGGCACTCGGCCATGTAAGTAAACTCACTCGTTCACAAACACTCTCTCAAAAGCCGAAAAGTAAACGGCGTCCTTGACACTGGGCCAATATTCTCTCTGCTTTAGTGTAATACAAAGCTTCCTAATTCCATTTCTCGGAGTTTAAGCCGAAAAGTAAACGACGTTCTTAGCACTCGGCCAATATTCTCTCTGCTTTATTATAATATAAAGTTTCTCATAAGTTCTATTTCCATTACACGGAGTTTAGTCTACCTACGCGACCTGCGTGGCGTATTTTAAAATCCATTTTTGCGTGTATAAAAAAACCGTATTTCCACAAAACAAGTTATTTATGCATATGACTGCATAATATTCTCAATCCACTACAACTTGAGTCATTCTTATTTGCAAGAAGTTGAAGTACATTGTATATAGAAGCTAAGGAGAGACTTAGTAAGTGTTGTTAAGTGACTTTTCCTGTGTTGGAAGATAAAATGCTGAACGATTGAACGTTGCTCGTCAATTGGTGAATATATTGTACATAGTAGCTTATTGTGGACATTAAGGTAATCTGGTATCCTGTTATTATTGCTTGTATATTACTGTGTTTCATCTCAGCGCTATCTCAGTTAATCAAGCTCATACTGAGTAGTTCCGCAGGAAGATTACTGAACATTTAATTGTATTAAGCTGTAAGATTGTGTTTATAATCATATACTTGTTTAGGATTACAATTGTTTATGCAATGCTTTAGTTTTTAAAGGTATTATTCCTCTGATATTGTGCAAGGTCGATACCTGACGCACCGACAGATATTGTTCATATCATAGCACTGACTAGGTACAATACTTTAATGTTTATATTTGTTTATTTATGAGTTCTCAGGTAAAATAACATATTAAAATATTCACATAATGCTAAAGGTTTTGGTTTATTTACAAATTCACTTTAGAACTGGCCCCTATGATAATTTATAGTGCCTATGTGCATTCTCTGTTTGTTTAGAAAATAGACCAAGATCGAATCTACAACAGAACCTAACTCGATAACAAAGTAAACATTGTGTCTTCTCAAATAGAATCTTAGAATATCGAGAACACCTTGTAAATTTATATACGCATGTTGTAAATATATATACACAAAACAAAGAATATATGTCAGATATAATCAACTTTTTTAATTGACAAATTATTTGCTTTTTGGCAATATCTGGCTAAAGTTGAAATGCCATGCCGAAGTCTTTGGCAATACTTATATATAACGGCACTCCTAATATATATTGTATTGTACATTGTATTGAATTCAATTTTGAAGAGCCTGCGTTGTTGATGATTTGTGCTTGTAAGCCACCGCTTTAAGCGTACCCTATAAGAAATAGTCAAGAGGAGTAAGGGCTGTGCTATTTGGTTTAGATAAAACGTTGAACTCTTATAATCGATACAACAGTTACAGAATATTACCTATATTTTCTAGTATCTATAAAGCGATGAATTAGCTTTTAGATAACTAACTCTGTGGCAATGAATCACATTACAGTTTTTCATGACAAGTCTTCCATTTATCCAATAAATTGTATCACCACTTATCGATCGCAGTAAAATGCCATAAAATGGTATACAGACGGGGCGAGAACCAATAACTGAACAGGGGACCGGAGCCGGAGTATTAGGGCCAGGAACTAAATTCTCCGAAACAATAAGAAAACACCCCGACATATTCCAGGCGGAAATTAATGGCATAGGAAGATGTGCGCAGTTCAACCTCGACAGAAACTATAGAAAGAAAGAGATTGTCATCTTCTCAGACAGTTAAGCAGCCATCAAAGCGCTGAGCTCAACAACAATCAGCTTTAGCCCTTAACTACGGAGGTGCCGTCTGAGAGGCGGTGTGAAAACGAAATACCTTCATTTGTCAAAAACGGTAACGTTCACAAGGCCGTTACCTCATGTATTCCTGGCGGGTTTGGTGGTTGACCAGTACAAAAAATATCAGATATCTAAGACTTGAAACAGGTCAGTTCCCTAGAGATCTTTTCGTGAAGCAGTTTGATAGACGGCACGTCCGGGTATACGTAATAAAATCGGTCGGAAAATGTTCGCACAAATATGGCCTGACCATCAAAACCAGTTCGCTTTAGTGATGTAAACTATGAAGAAACACTTCGAAAGTGATATACGAAGCAGACGGTGATGCTGCTAGTGATATTGACAATGTCTCTGACGAGGATTGCGACAATTCTGATTATAGCACCTCAGAAAAATCCGCGGACAGTAGTGATGAAAGTGAAGATGACGAGTCACTAATAAATCGAGATATATTAGAAAAAAATATGTCAATTATTATTTCCAAGCAAGAAAAACCGCGTAACAAGATATGTCTGCTTCAAATGCAAAACGCCGGCGCCGGTCGGTATGTTTATAGTGTATGAGGCAGGCCGGCGTGAACTGCACTGCTGAATAATTTTAGTTTTAAGTATTTGTTGTGCATTATATTTTCCTAGTTTTTTGACTACTTTTTAAAGTGTTTTTATGTAATAAATATACTCAAATTATAGCAGTGGACTTTTTTCATTTTAACCGCCCTCGAGTTGAAGCATACCGAAAAGAACTGGCTTTGTGATTATAAAATTGGTACGTGTTTTAAGAAACTATTTATTAAAGTACTTTCTAAAACTTAAAAGATTATTTAGAAGTTCCAGTTACAAAATTATTAGGGCTTTATTCCGCAATATCTGCAGTAGTCTGCCAGACGGCACGTCCGAGTTTATGCTCCGAACATCGCACCTCCGTAGTTAAGGGTTAGAATAGTATGGGAATGCCTAAATAGGCTAAATGAACTAGGCAGGATTAACAAATTATCCCTTCAATGGGTACCAGGACACGCTGGGATAGAAGGCAACGAAAAAGCAGACCAATTGGCAAAAGTAGGAGCACAAACTCCGCTTTTAGAACCGGAACCTTTCTGTAGCATAGGAACGTATATCTACAAGGAAGAATTCAGGAAAGAAGAGCGAACCAATTAGATCATGGGTTAAGGCGATCAAAGATTTTTCTATGGCCCTCTCTCCCAGGAAGATCAAAACACCTTATAACACTAAGTAAGAACAATTTCCGCATCTTCACCGGCTTTCTGACGGGCCACTTCTGGTTAAAAAGGCACTTGGAGAAACCCTACTCGGGTGCTGCATCGTCGAACAGGAGGAACTTTCATCCATAGAACCATCCAGACTACTTGCTTTTATCAAAGCACTAAAGCTGGATGAGGTACTCTGATTGAGAATCACATCAATGGAAGCACCATGGAAGGGGGACGCAATATATCTGTACAGGTCGCAGTGTATTAACACCCCACTATATCATTCATTCATTGTTTCTTTTTCGAACATAAGAACGTTTTGACTATTAAGTCAGGGGTTCCTAAAAGTGATAATAGATGTATTTAATTATAAGGGTTGCCTGAGGAAAGTGAACTTCTCTAAACAGTGATTATTTTCAGAAACAGCTTGTTAGCGATTTTGAGTACGTCTCTGGAACCGTATTAAATTCTGACTAAAATTTAATATTAATACATTATAAAGAGGGTCGCTTTTAAGAACTAAAAATTACAGCTTGCTCCTTATGATAAAACCCTAAGATTAGAAAGGAAAATATGGTAAAAATGCCTGCGAGAAACAGTATCTTAAATATCAAACTTGCGTTTCCGGTTGCACCAGTAATAACAGTTGTTTATAGAAACAGTCACCGAATATATAATAAAAAAATTTGTATGCTTGTGAATAACATATCAGAAGTGAAAATATATCCGCATAAAAGAGAAACAGAGAGAATCTACAGGCCAGCGAAGCATATTAGGTTCGTGCGCGCCGCACGCTTGTCGACAAGCTTTAAACTAAATTATACCGAAGTTTTCGTAATACGTTGGTATGTGATTCTATCACTCTAGTGATCCTCGTTTCAGGTTTGATTCTCGCAAAGGGGCGTCGGTCGTCGGCATCGCCTATCTTTCATCAGCATTGGGGTTAAAAAGTTGCCTACGCGCTACACGTTCACCAGCTTCATCAATATTGTAACCTGTAACGCGCCTAAAGAAGTTTCCCTTCAAAAAATGAGTGAGGTTGTTAACCTCACAGCAAAAGTGAAACTTCATCTGCATTAAAGATTAAAAGAGTGTATTTGACAACTTCACGGAATCGCATTTTAAATGTGATCTATATATGAAATCCACCAAAAAGCAATAAGGCACGAAGTTAGGTACCATACACGTTATTCTTATGATCATATGCTAAAACGACTTTTATTGCATTACTTTTACAACACAATAAGAACGGTAGTATTCGACATGGTCGCGGAGTATCTCGCTCTATACTTTTGATCACTTCACCGTATATTTATAAATTTTAAACACTTCACACACATTCGTACTTGAAGTAAAATTTCTCAATTTCTCTATTCGCATTCAGATCATTTTAAAATGTCACGTTTCTCGTTTTTCTTTTTTGTATTCCAAAATTTGCATCTGCGGCTTGTTATCCAAAACAGATACAGTAATAAAAATGCAGAAAAGTTAATAGAAAAAATTACTTTATGATACTAGTGTACCAAATTTTGTCTAATATTATACGGAACCAAAATATCTTATGTCATGAATGTAGCGTTTTTAAAATGAAATACCTAGTTTTTGAAAAATGCGACATTTTTAAAAATGTTATAAAAACCGGGATGATCCATTTAAAAAACGCTGAACTCATGGCGTAAGTACTTTGTTTTTAGTTTTAATGTTTCTTTGGTAAGATTTTAAAATTCTACTGAAAAGCATATTAAATCGATTGACTATTTTGTTTTTGAAAATGTAAAAAATAAGCCCTTCATTTAGTCCTCGTTGAAACATCCTGTACAGGGTGACTCGAATTCGTATCTATGTATGGGGAACTCGAAAACCGTAAGAGATGCAGTGTCGATCAAATTAAGGCAAAATTGCGCATTTAGGTGCCTAATAATATTGTCAAAGAGGAATTGGGGCGCTTTCCAGATGTCTGCTACTGAGTGAGATTACTGGCGGCGTTACTCCTTGAGCTGGGGGTTGTATATCAGATGGAATAACGACTCGCTTAATTCGAAACAAACCGTACGTATATTGGTCTTCAGATACAAGAAGGAATGCACTTAGAATGACGACTATGTTTGAATACAATTTACTAGAATAGCGTAGAACGCATGACCATTCGATGAGGACTGACCGGACTCGACCTATTCGGCTCCCTTCAGTTTACTTTTAGTTTAAATTGGTATGAGCGTTTTGATTCGTTCAGTTATATTGGTATGCTTTAATTAGGTTTCACTTTTATCTGTGGTTCACTTTACTTTTTACTTTACGTTTTACTTTACTTTTACACTTTACTTTTACACTGACGTAACTTTAGGGGAGGTTGACCTTGGTTACCAGAAAAGCGTTAGGCCTTAATTGAAAGGGAACTACTTAACCAGATAGTCAAGGTCAGGAGGTTTGACCCTGGTCACCAGAAAAGCGTTTGGCCTTAATTAAAAAGAAACTACTAAACCAGATAATCAGGATCGGGAGAGTTTGAGCTTACAGGAGGAGCGTTTTGCCTTAATTAAAAGGGAACTACTCAACCAGATAAGTTGTCGTCTACTTGATTTGCCCGTTCTTTTATACTAAATTTTGTTGATATTTGACTGATTGTTTTTAAAACATGTTTAGATAATACTCATAATATTTGATCCTTCAATGTCAAGTATCAAGTTCAAACATTAGACTGAGTGTTCTTTTGTTATTACGCTTTCTAGTTTACACATGCCCCTCTCCAACTAGCATTGGTCTCCAACGCAAAACATATTTACGGTTAGAAAGTTCAAACAGGAAAGAATCTGCTCAATAAATAAAGACTTGATTGAGAAAAGAAGTAACTAAATCCGTTATCTTAGAGACGCTCAAAAACTAATTTTTGATGAGTATGTTCAAAAAGGAGTGGAACCCCCTTAAATAATAATAACCAGCTGTCCTCAATGTTCGAATAGTCATATCGTTCTGTATCTACTTAAATTTAGGTTATGTCTGAGCACTAGATATTCTTGACATAGTTCGGTACTGGATTCCAGCCAAGGGGTCTCGATCTGCGTCCTTACTATATTCAGAATCTTTGTCGGACTCATTTTTGGCTGCTGTATATATCAGGACTCCATCGCCATTGACTAGTGAGTGCTTCAGGTACATGTAACAAATATAAACCAAATATAAGTGCTTAATATTAACATTTTGTTTTCTATCTTAAAATAACTTTCTAAATGACTGTCATTTCAATTTTTTATCACCCAGTACTAATTCGTATTTAAAATCATACAGCATATTTTTATTAAGTGGTGTCCGAAACATATGCAAGTATCATATTATTTTTTAGTTGGTCTGCCGTGTATGTGTAGCCGAAATTGAACATTGCTGTAAATATTATTAAAGAACATATTGGTGTTAAAACAATCGAGAACTATTTTTTGATACCTTGCATTTTTCCTGACACAGTATCCCGTTATATACTGTATCCTATATATTTCCAATAAAAAAAATTCCTTTGGTCGTATTTTTCTTTGTGTCTTAGAATTTAAAGTGTACATGATGGAAGTGCCCTGCCGTAAGTAAAAAGAAATTGTATAATCCCTTAAAAAATTTCCCTTGTTGTTTTACTGTCGTATTATTTCTCCCGCTTTCTTTCAGTTAAAGAGAGAAGATTTGTTCGTGCATTTCCATTATGTATTTCCGGGTGGTCCGAGATCAGGCGTGGCCCCCGGAAATTCCGGCAGGATACCAGCTCATTTATGATGTGGTCATTAAAGACCGGATTGTTTACCTGACCTACATGTTTATTTTTAACTTATTATCCATATTTATTTTACTCTAATTATTTCCATTATATATTATTATTATTATTTCCCTCTGTATAATATTCCCATATATATATTTATTTTACACTAATCATTGGTTTTTTATTTTTTAACTTATAAAATCGCCGGCTGATATTTCCATAAACTATAATACGCTTAAAATTATATTCAAATTATCTGAATTATATTTAGGTATTAGCATGTCCTAGCTAATGTTAAAATTACGTATACCTACAAGTGCATATTTCTATTTCAACTATTGTCAGCGAATTCCAAGTCGATGGCTTGCTTGTTTATTTTTTGAAACGTACATCGTTACTCTCTGTCAGTGTTTTGGATTTTGTTTCTCTTAAACATAATAACAAAAATTACCACGTAAACTTGATCTGCCTTGAGAAATATTGCCGACTATTTGTGATTATATAACATTGATATGTTTATTACGTTGATCGTAAATATTGCCGGAATTGTTTAAAAATAACAGTAGATATTTAATACCTGTATACGTAATTTACAGTGACGTCAATTATGTTGCTTTGACTGATGATATGATGATAGAATATGGCCTGGCCATGAACTATTGCTCAGTACTATTAGTAGTTTATTTATAACCAAAATTCTAATAGGTGTTTTTCCATCAAAGTACCTATAGTATCACGTGCATTATAAGATCCTTTACACAAATAGTGCACTATATAAAAATCGGCCTCTCTATTGGTCGATCCGAATGGCCCTCCGCTCGCTTCGCTCGCTACGGGGGCTCCGGAAAAGGAAACTAACCAGGTGCTAACCCAAGACATACCCAATATCAGGAAAAAAACTGTTTAGAAACATAATCTTAAAAAAAAATAAAAGGAAGCGACGGGGTTTGAACCCGGGCCGTCCAGGTGACACCCAGCTGTCTAGACGCCTACACCACGAGAGCTCTTGACAGAAATTGATTGCATCACGAAAACATATTGTAATACAATATGGATCGACCAATAAGAGAGGTCGATTTTTACATAGTGCACTATTTATGTAAAGGATCTTAAAATGCGTATCACGTAGTAGGATTATCAAATGTTGATGATTTCTATTAAATAAATTTTTTAATTGGTTAAAAGTTGAGAATATTTTATCTTTGCAGTAAGCAATTTGTGTGAGTAATAGTTCATTGCCATATTCTCGTAAAATATAATTTTACTGTTTTTTATTTTTAATACGCTCCAATTTTCCACTTACCTAATACAAAAAAACAAAATAAAATATTTTTATAGAATATAAAAATTTCAAAAGTACCTACCATAAATTATTTAAAATTACGCCAAAGCAAAATATATAATTTTAAAAATATTAATAATAATTAAAAAAAATAAAAAAGAATAATAAAAACACATAATCATATTAATAATGCCAATACCATCTGAAAAACGATTAAAAAAAATAAGTTCGTATTTAAAAAAAGAAAGTTGATGATGATCCCTTGAAGACGAAACGTCGGATTTCAAACTAGATATTATCATTGGATAGAGCGGAAAAAGTGGCAATGCAAAAGTGCAATTCAATTTGAAATTCGTTTTTAAATTCAAAATTTCGGTTTTTTCCGGATATCTCCGGAATTACTCGGAATTTTAAAACTTTCTAAACGGCATATTGTTAGACACCCAAATGCGCAATTTTGCCTTAATTTGAACGACACTGTATCTCTTACGGTTTTCGAGTTCCCCATGCATAGACACGAATTCGAGCCACCCTGTACAGACACGTGTTTTTCGTCAAGTAAGTATAATTTTTAATTTTTATTTTTAAAACAAATCATCTCATGTCTTTATTACTGTTGCATTTATTTTGCTGAGATCTTTGCGCATAGGGCTGCCTTCGCCCTTCACACTCATGATTCCGTTGTATGTGTTTAATGTTTAATTAAAATTTTTAGCGGACTGTTAGTTCTGCGTTACTGCCTGTTAGTGTGTTGACCTGAAAGAAACTCTTTATTTAAGCATTTTTCTGGCAATCACCTGTGCAATAAAAAAGACACATTTTCGCACAATATATCTTTTTTATGCTTTCAATCTTGGCGATGTTATTACTTGAGACATTTTGAAAGCTTAATACTTGCCCTTTCCTTATTGCGAGCATATTTTTCGCTGTTTTGTTGTAGTTTATATCCTAGTAGTAGTAGTAGTAAGGGTGGGGGGGCCGAAGCCCGGTAAGTAGGCCTATAAGTCCCTTTTCACCATCCCCGATCCGCCCTCCCCTACCTGGCTACTTCCAACACCCGGCCCGCACTGAAACGGCCCGTCACCTTGATAAAGGTGAGGACGTCCTCCCAGTCCAGATCCTTTAGATCTTCCCGAGCAAGTGTTGGTGCTCCCAGTATCTTCCTCCTTAGGCGACTCCACCTATCACAAATTCCTATATAGTGGTATGAGGACTCCTCCCCTGTCCCGCAGTTCAGGCAGAGTGGGCTGTCCCTCACGCCGATAAGGTGCAGATGTCTGTTTGGCTTCCATGCCCAGTCAGAATACCTACCAAGTTCCTGATGTCCTCTCGGCTCTTTTTTAGCAGTCGCCTTGCTTTGGATCCGTCAGGATTTGGAATCATTTCCTTGGCTTGTCTGCATCCTTCTTTTCCTCTCCAATTGTGTTTTGTCTTGCTCCAGGCCCAGTTATTTAGTTCCTGAGAGATTTGCCTTTTACTTAAGCCCAAACCAGGTTCTGGACCGACGAGGTGGCTCGTTGAGCCTTGTCTTGCCAATTCATCGGCCCGTTCGTTGCCCTCGATGCCACTGTGCCCTGGAACCCATCTGAGTCTTACTTCCTTGTGCACAGCCAATCTGTCTAGGGCGTCTCTACATTCCTGAACTAGCTTACAGCTTGCCCTGGGTTTTTGGATCGCCCTGAGAGCGGCTTGACTGTCCGAGTAAATATATATACTCTCTACACCTTCTGTTACTTCCGCCTTGGTTGCTACTTCCAAAATAGCAAACACCTCCGCCTGGAAAACAGTGGCATATCTCCCCAGCGAAGTGCTTTCTCCTGATTTAGTGTTGTCTAGGTATACACCGGCTCCGGATGACTGTGTATTAGCCATCCATGAGCCGTCAGTGTACCATGCGTGTGCGCCGCTCGGCGTACGTACCTGGCCTGACAGCCACTCTTCCCTTGATGGAAATTCCACTTGGAAATTCCTTCTCAGTCTTAATCTGCCATCTGGAATATTGCCTTTGGTCGCAATGATGGGTAGATCCCTACTCATTTTGGCGGCAATAGTCGTATGGCCTTTCCCTGTGTAGTCCGTTCGCCATAGGCCACTGTCGATCATCCTTTTGTGAGCCGCCATTGCCTCTCTCTCAATCCAGATCGGGAGGTCCGGCAGCCCCAGGATGATGTTCAGTGCTGCTCCGGGAGTTGTTCTCAATGCTCCGGTAATACCCAAACAAGCCAGCCTTTGCAGTCTGGCCAGTTTCTGGGCATTAGTGGCTCTGGTCACCGCTGGCCACCAGACCACGGATCCGTAGGAAATCCTCGGTCTTATCACAGCAGTGTACAGCCACTGGAGGATGTAAGGTTTTAAACCCCACTTCCTACCTACCGTTCTCCTTAGTTGCCACATAATCGCGGTTGTCTTATTCACCACCTGTTCAACGTGTGCCTTCCACGTCAATTTACTGTCTAAAATAACTCCCAAATATTTGACTTGTTGACTTAGGCTCAGTCTCGTCTGGTAGAGTATGGGATGTATAAAACCTGTTAGATTTCGTTTCCTTGTGAAGAGAATGAGTTCGGTCTTCCCTGGGTTTACTGAGAGACCATTCTCCTCACACCAACCTTGAACTATCCGACACGCCACCTGCATACGCTCGCAGACCGTTCTCACGAACTTGCCCGTGATCATTACTAGCCCGTCGTCAGCATATGCCTGTGCGTAGAATCCCTCAAGATTTAACCTTCTCAGGAGGCTGTCCATCACCAGGCACCACAAATGTGGCGAGAGGCAGCTGCCTTGTGGGCAACCCCCTCTTACCCCGGCCTCGACGCGAACTTCTCCCAGCGTGGCGCTGATCTTTCGGTCTTCCAGTGCCGTTTTTACCCACTTGACCAAATGAACTGGTGTTCTCCTGGCCTGGAGGGCTTGACAGATAGTTTTCGTTTTAGCCTTATCAAAAGCTCCTTCTACGTCAAAGAAGAGCGCTAGCGCCATTTCTTTGTTTTCTATTGCCTTTTCAGCCCTTCTAACTACAGAATGGAGAGCCGTTTCAGTCGACTTCCCCCTTCTGTAGGCGTGCTGATTATCATGTAGCGGAGAATCAGTTAAGATCTCTTCCATGATGAACCTGTCAATCATTTTTTCCATTGTCTTCATTAAAAATGAAGTTAGACTTATAGGCCTAAAGGACTTGGGATGGGAATAGTCTCTCTTCCCTGCCTTGGGGATGAAGACGACATCCGCTGCTCTCCAAGCTTGTGGAACGTACCCTAGTGCTACGCTGGCCTCGAATACTCCCTTTAAGTAAGGGAGTAACGTGTCAAGGCCCGCCTGCAGCATCATGGGTATAATTCCATCCGGCCCTCCTGCCTTATATGGACTGAACTCCCCCACTGCCCAAGTTATGGATTCCTCAGTCACCACACTGCGGGCAAGGTTCCAGTCCATCTCTGGCTCTGGTTCCTCGTCCCAGTTGGTAGTCTGTACCTCTCCGGGGAAGTGGGTTTTTAGAAGAAGCTCTATCGCTTCCTCTCTGTTCGCCGTCCATTGTTCGCCTGTTTTCAGAGAGCCAATCTCTTTTTGTCTTTCCGAGCCCAGCAGCTTAAGCAGACGCGCTGAGTCCGAGAGAGACTCCATCTCTCCACAGAATTTCCTCCAGCTGTCTCTTTTGCTGCGTCGGACCTCGATTTTAAATTTCCTTCTGGCTTCCAGATACACGTCCCAGAGCTCCTGCCGCCCTTCCCTGAAAGCGTGGCGGTGTGATCTTCTCACGTCTTTTTTAAGACGGTCCAGAGTATCACTCCACCAAGGCAGCCTCTTGGCGCTCGCTTTCTTAAGTGGGCACGCTTGTTCATAGGAGTCGACGATTACACTGTTTAGCTTTACCACCTCAATTTCTAGTTCTTGTTTTGATGAAATAGCCTGCCCTAAAGTTCCCATGGACATTACCAGACTTTCCCTAAATTTGTTCCAGTCTGTTGCCCTCGGAATTCTTTTCAGTGGCTTCTCCATCTTATCCGATTTAATTTCGAATCGGATCATTCTATGATCGGACATAGTTATGTCCCTACTTACCCTCCAATTGGCTACCTTTTCCGCAAATGCTCGAGTTACCACTGTAATATCGATAACCTCCTGACGAAGCCGATTCACAAAAGTTGGTTCCGCATTTACGTTAGCTACTTCAAGGTTTTCCGATACGAAATACTCTAATAGAGCCGTACCTCTCGCGTTAGTGTTAGTGCTCCCCCAAACGATATTATGCGCGTTTGCATCACACCCCACGATTAGTGGAAAACCTTTGTCTTTACTGTATTCTATTAACCTTATTAATTCTTCCGTTGGGGGAAGTTGCGCGTTATCATACGGAAGATATAAACTACTAATTAATAACTTATGTTTTGTGCCACTCACCATGTATTCCAGCAGGATCACCGTAATGTCCCTGGAGCTTAGTTGTGGTAACAGAGTTCCCTGCAGCTCCCTGGACATCACGATACATGTCCTCGGCCTCTCTACTCCTTCACACCCGGCCAAGATGGTAAAGCCGGGGGTCCCAAGTCCCCTTATGTTTTCCCTAAAAAAGTAAGGTTCTTGTATTAGTACAATCTCTCCAGATTGTCCAGCCATGATGCTTGCCAATTCAGCACTAGCATCTCGGCTATGCTGGAGATTTATTTGACTTACCCTTAATTGCGCCATGGGGGACACCATGGATAGGGGTAGCCACCTTACTTGGCTATTGCCTGCTTCCTGATGGTTTGGAAGTCTCGGCTGAAGTGCCCCGCCCGGTGGGTGCTCTCCGAATGGTTACCCTGTAAACTCGCACAGCGACCAATTCGAAGAAGACAATCCACCCGGCCAGCTCTAGTCCAGCCACGACCTCCCTGCTCACCAGGAAGTGAAGGCGCCAACTGCTTGGTTGTCCTTCGGTCTTCAGATGCTGCCACTCCGGAACACTCAAGGTGGTGTTCTGGATGGATAGCATCTCGGTGACATACTCTATTTTCGGCTGCTCTAGTGTCTTCAAGGTGAAGACAATCTCCACCGGCCATGGGGCATCCGCCGATTTCACGGCTGTGAAGGACACTTCTCCCTCGGTCAGTGGCTGACAGGTGTTGAGCAGCCAATCCCTGGATTCCTCATCCTCCGTGGTGACCAAAAACCACCCCGCCTCAGTAAGGCCGGAGTTTCGGGAGTGGAGCTCTGCCTTGGTACGCCTCATTTCGTTAATGAGGTGCATCCTCAAGCGGTCCGCCTCTTCTTTGGTCACCTTCCCACCTTGTCTGTTAGACCTGAAAACAACCTGGTTGGCCCTCGAGGCCGCCGAACTGTAGGAGCCAGAACTGGGCGGGTCGGTTGGCCTTCCACTTGAACGTCCTGACTGGATGCCTTTCCTCAAAAGAGGCGACACTCCCTTCCGGCCGTTCTTATGGGAAGTAGACCCGCCCTGTTTTGGCTTCTTGTGTTGGCGTTCTGGAGGGGTATCTTTAGAGATCTGCCTTTTTCTCGACGTGCTGTCGCCAGGAGTGCTCTTCCCTGGATGTTTTGGGTATTCATCCTGGGTGGAGGAACCCCCGACTGCAGCCGGAGCTGTAGGCAGAACAATGGGCTTCAGCTTCGCTGCCGCTCGCCTGGCGTCGCGTGCTTTTGGCCCTCTACTCCTTACCTGCTGGAAGCTCTGATGTTGCCCACGGGGCCGGGCTTGGGTATTGCCCTCAGAGCGTGGAGAGGCATTGATGGTGGCGGTGGGTGAGCCTGGTTGAACCGACGGTCCAGCCTGGTTTGCCTTTCTTTCCTCCTTCAAGCGGTCTCTCAGTTCTTTTCTCCTTCTCGTGCGATTACGATTTCTGGCCTGCTTGCGTGCTTCTTTCTGTCGCAACCTCTCCTCTTCAGCTGCATCCGGTCCCGCCTGGTCGAAACTAGGTTCCGGCCCGGTCGAGGACTTTCTACACGCCTCGGATTCAGAGGTGCTGGCTGGTGACTTTAACAGCTCCTCTTCCTGGATGGAACTCATTTCCATCCCGGGTTCAGGGCTGCTAGGGGTAGGATTCCCTGTGGTGGTTGGCTCTTTTTTTAGTTTATATCCTAAATTTAATATACTTTTACGTAATAAGCAGAAAAGGTATTTCAGAAACCAAATTATGCAAAGGCGCTTTAGAAAATGATATTAGAATTGTGTTTTCCATGCTGTTTTGTAAAATTATGTCCAGTGCTATTAGATTTATTTCTCCTTTTCCACAAAAAAAAATTCAGCTACGTTCAACCGTAATCGACAAAAATACCATGTATTTTTGAAACTTTCATGTCATCCCTATTAACTAGAAGAGGGCTAGTACCTTAGAAGCTATGAATATAATGATATTTAAAAATATTTAAATTGATATTTTACGACTCTGCTTCAGAGCCATAGTTCACAAAATCGCTTTATTTCAGGTAATTTACTTTAAGAGCAAAGTAATAGCTGGAAATACTCTTCTTAAATCTCTTAAATATTTGATAAAGCTTTAAGTGATCTCAAGATTTGATCTATGAAATCGTATTAAAGGTAAGTTTCAAACTTTATTAATACAATGTTTGTAATGTTTACGAGGATTGAGCCGAAGTTAAAGATTGTTTCAAAGTCGTGATATATATGTTACTATTTGTAGCAAAATTAGTTGGCAATATAGTCGAGCTCAGGCTTGTTTAATATTTGCGATGAAAACATTAAATTCTTAACGAAAATTCTAGAGCAATCCAAACTAACCCAAAATACTCCGCTGGGACATATCGCAGGAACAACTTTACCAATTTTTGGCACAGGAAAGTTTAAATTAAAATAAAAGTTTTAGGTACATTCAATTTTGATGTGCTTCTAAGAGAACACGTAACCTTAAAAATAAATTTTACACACGAGAATGATACTTTTAGAGTCGTGACAAGATTTGGGCTGTCTGTGAAAATTTACATAATTACATAATATAGGTATACAACATGAAACGAATTTATCTATTAAAGGAAACAGGTACATAAGAAAGAAAGATATTATTTGCGAGAATTAAGTTACGATATTTCAATCAGACCCCCGAACCAAAAAATAAAACGTGACCGCTTAATAAAAAAATAACACATCCAAAGTATGTGCCTTTACACTGTGCTCGACACTCCCCTTACAATGTGCTCTACGCTCGATACATTCACATTACTCATACTGAAAATACATGCATACCACTTCATATATGAACATACCAAAGAGAATTTTGAGAGCGTAGCGGGTAAGATCTGACTACTTTACATTTTTTTACATTTTTTTAGATACCCCCACGGAGATTACGTCACAAGGTTCTTTTGGGGGGTTGTCCCGTAGGCTCATTTTGTGTCCCGTAGACTCGTTTCGTGTCCCGTAGGCTCTTTTTGCGTCCCGTAGGGCTATTGTACCTTTTGTTCTTTGTATCATAACTATTAGCCCAACTTGTTATTCAGATATAAGAGAGTTTAAGTTTACTTGAACATATTATCACGGGCACATTTGGCTATCGTATATCGAAGCAGAAATAACCTTAGAACTTGTCGCCCTTCCTTATGGTCTCGAGCGCAATTATCTTTATTAGCGCAAAACCCTTGTAGACTCCGTCCGGCTTTCGTAGCGTATACTGTTTTTGGATTGGCTGTCGAGTTGCGCATCGCGCACAGTTACTTAATTGCCTTCGGAATAATTAGGAAATTTTATTAGATGGAGTAGTTTAATGACAATGCCCTTTTGGCTACTCTGAGTAGTTTTTTTTGGTAGATGCCTATATGTCGAAATACCAGGATTCCATTGTCTAAATCCTTTGGTAGGAATATTGAGAGGAACATGTGACTTGTCAAGCCATACATTCATTGCTGAAGCGAGATTTTCGAAGTGGGGATTCTCTGCTCCTTGAGTTCCGATTTACTGGCGTAACACTCTACGTCGACCTTTCTGTGAGTCAGCAGTTTTTTTGGATATCGGTTGGAATCAATTTTTGATTTTACCTTTTCTGGGTTTCTCCAACCGGGCCATTTTTAATAGTTTCAGTCCATAGCTGTACCTTATCTTTTGTTAAGTTTTGGTGTCTGAAACTGCCCTTTGTGGGATTTGAACGCTGCTTTAGCGAGGTGATTTGTTTTTTTGCATTTTTTTTTCTTTCTGTGAACGCCAACATTTTAACATTGTATGATGCACGTGGGCGGATTTTAATTCCCTCTTTAATCTTTTACAGAGGCCTTCTCGTCCAGCTCTAAACTTATTAAGCGACAAGCAACTAACTACCTCCTACACAGGTAAATTATTGTTTTTTTAATTCTGATTTCTCTTTTCCTTGATGGTTAATTTTGATTACCGAGTTATAATGCTCTTCAATTAAGAGTTACGTGTGGAACCTTGAATATGTGTTGTCTCACAGGGTCCTACCATCGGGTCTACTCCTATCGACAGGGCTACTTCTATCGTCGGGTTCATTGCTATCGACGGATATTGCTATCGTCGAGTACCGCTAACGACAGGGTTTTGTGACAATTGCCTGTAATTAACCTACGAACTCTAACTGTTATTTTTTTAGCTTTCGAATAAAGATTATCTTTTTCTACTTAACTAAGGTAACACAAGACGCCTGATTTTATTTGATTCAACTCTAAAATTCTGTTAAATTCATTTTATCTCGAACCAATCCGATTTTGGATTGAATTTTGAACTTTTAATTGACCGACGCAATAACGTTGTAAGTCGAACTAGTTTTTATTATTTTTTATTAACTTGACCGGCGAGTACTTACGTTTAACAATTCTCAAATTCTATAATAATTGATTGATAGCTACAATAACGCCAGGTCGGACTAGATACTTTCATCTTCTTGCGGCTGTTACCAACGTGTTAGTTAGTAACACGGATCTGTAACAAATCATGATTTGACGTCCGTTAATTAGCCATTGATTAAGTGATTATTCGAGTTACATGAATTTTCTCATAACGAGTATCGCTGGTCTTCGTTTATATTTCATTGAGATTTTTTTTGTTAATGCTTAACGCGTTCATCATAGATTACGATTAAATATTCCGGCATTTGTTGTGATTTACTTCATCAAGTAACCGAGTAAAGCCTACTATTTCTCGTTGAAATACAGTTGTTGTCATAAATTAATCTGCCAGAATTATTGGTCACTTTCTCATATCTTTGCTTTGATCGGCCATGATACACTTATTTCGTTTAATAGTAATATACCGATTCATTGTTTGTCTATCTACCTGTTTTATTTGCTTAGCTTTTGATTTCAATGTTCCAGAGGAGAGGGCCGCTAAAGTAAGTATCTGATTTTTCATTACTTGCGCTCAATAATTGAAACGATCTGGATTTACTTTTGATTAATATTTGAGTATTTGTTTATCACTGACTTTAGTTTCTGTTTGGTTAATATTCGAGTATTTGCTTAAATTTCTGATTAATTTTTGAGTAATTATTTTTCCATTACTATTACTGATAAATTTCCGGTATTTAAATCCGATCTAAATTTCTAACTTATTTTTGGTTGTTTTAGTGATCGGTTTTCTTCATAGGAAAAAAATAACAAAATTTCGGTTATCTTTTTATTTTGTCGCGAAGCTTAAGCTAAAACGAGTTCCATATTTCAACATTGGGGTATTTCTCACTTGTGCCGTCTACAAGCCCGTGGCGCCTTAAATAAATAAAACCCACCCCTACTCTCTGACAGTTGAGCTAGGGCCTAATTTGTACGCTCGGCGACAACTCGTTCTAGCCTACGCATCGACACTCGTAAATTCATATAGTTCTAATTTTAAATTCTCCGACTTTAAAATTTCCTTTTTTTGGAAATTATTCACTCTCGGTTCCTTCTAAGCTGGAGTGAAGGTTTTGCCCCTATTAGAAGAACAGATAAAGCGTAACAAATCGCGCAATTTACGAGAATCTGATCACACTAAAGCACGAGGTTTTAAAAATTCGACCGTCCCTTAAAATGAAGTCTAAATATTAAATCGTAAAGAACTTAAGTGAAACCAAATAATTTACGTATCAGTAAAGAAGTCGTCTGGACTCCCCTGCGAGTTGCGCCTATAGCTGTGGTTTTACGATTTGCTCTTAATTTCAAAACTATACAAGCTGTGTGAGAAACTCGAAATTTTGAATAAGAGTTTTGGGGAGTGCAATCCCACCGCATATTCATATCGAGTGTACAGATGCCTTGTCATAGGGCGACTATAATATAAATGTTAGCTAGAATACCCCCGTTACGTCTTATCTTCAATTATTTGAACACTTCATGCATGGCCCTCCGCTCGCTGCGGGGTTCAACGAACAGGCACTAACCCAAATGAACCAAAAATATGGAAAGCCTGCACATTTACATTACAGTCGCGCTATAAAATTTGCGATCTCGTACGTTCGATGCGAATAAGCAATCCGACAAGTCTTTAGCCAAAATTATAGAAGTTGAAAAGGAAATTTTAAGGTGGAACCAGTCTCAAGCTTTTAGCAAAGCCAGTGGATTTCTGAAGATCTCGTTCTGCTACGGCGTTTTTATGGGCAAAATTTTCCATTTGATGTGTGGGTGCGACAAGAGACTATTAAAATCCTGATCTCACACATTAGAAAAATTGATTAAAAAGACGTAAATAAGGGTTCCGCATATTTCCAGTGCTTGGCTCGACCTTCTTTACCTGCTTCTCGAAGCTTTGCATGTAAAAAGTGCGTTTTTAAAGCTTTATTATTATAAATACCGAGTGTATTCCAATTTTGTCGGTGAATTTCATTATTTTAGAACTTTTCTTTGTTAATTTGCGTGCCTAGGCTCGGCCTGTTTCATTTTGTTAGACATATTATTATACAGGATGTTTCGACAAGGACTAAATAGGGTCTTATTGCTGACTTTCCCTGTATTTTCGAAAATAAATGAAAATAGCCAAACCATGTATTTTTTTAGTAGAATGTCCTACCAAAAATATTTGAACCAAAATATCCTACGTCATGGATGTACTGTTTTTAAAATGGATTATCCAGTTTTTGGAAAATGTGACTTATATAAAACTCTTATAAAACCCTGGATGATCCATTTAAAAAACGCTGAACCCATGGCGTAAGTATTTGGTTTTTAGTTTTAAAGTTTCTATGGTAAGATTTTCAAATTTTACTGAAAACATGTTATACCGATTGACTATTTTGTTTTTTTTTCAACAATATAGGGAGTATAAAAATATGCCCTCTATGAGGCCTCGCTGGAACATCCTGTACAGACACGTGTTCTTCGTCAAGTAAGTATAATCTAAATTTTTTATTTTTAAAATAGATCATCGGTCTCCCATGTTGTTATCGTTGTATTTCATTTCCTGACATCTTTGCGCCAAGGGCTGCCTTCGCCCTTTGCTCATATGATTCCGTTTTATGTTTTTGATGTTAAATTAAAATTTTTAGCGGACTAATATTTTTGCGTTTTTGTGTGTTTATATAGCACTTACGTTGTCCTAAATGAAACTTTTTATTTAAGCATGTCTCTGGCAATCACCTGTGCACTAAAAAAGTCGCATTCTCGCACAATATATCTTTATCATGCTTTCTACTTAGGAAGCTGCACCGCAATCTTGGCAGTGTTATTACTTGAGACATTTTTAAGAGCTTATTGCTTGCCCTTGCCTTCTTGCAAGCACATTTTCCGTTGTTCTCTTGTAGCTTACAACCCAAATTTAATATACTTTTACATAATAAACAAAAAAGGCATTTGAGAAACCAAATGATGCGAAGTTGCTTTAGAAAGCTATATTAAAATTATGTTTTTATTACTTGTATGTTTGTAAAAATATCTCCAATGCTATTAGATTTATTCAACATTTGGTGCAACATAATTTTTTCCCCAATTTTCGATTATGTTCAACGATAATCGACAAAAATTCGTACAATAGAGGACATGCATTTTTATAAAATTAGAAACGTCCTCGCATTGAAATGCAAAAATGTCATTAATTCAAGGCACGACTCCATTTACCTTTAGTGTAAGCACATAATAATTTTTGTAGTGAACTACATAGGTTTAATGAAGCCTATTGACCATATTTTAGCGATTTTATAAACCTGTGCGAGAATTTATATATGAGGAATTTATTGGAAGTCATCATTGTGACTGAATTCTAACCACGTTGTCTTACTCAACTTTACTTTAAAGCAGAACATGTAAGCCGAAAGTTCCACAAGAATTATGCCAGAGAATTAGATATATGACTCCTGTCATATTGGAAAAAATATGATGCGAATTTAAACACAAACTTTATCATTGGTCATTCTGAGCACTTCTTGAACAAAACACGAAATAAATAAATTAAAACTAATTGCATTCCAAGGAAGGCAAAGTGCATCCGTCCTGAGGTATTGTAGCAGTCTGCTTTTGCCAGTGTCAAATATTTTTAAATTTTATTTTATACGCCGCATTTAGCAAAAAATGCTGTAGGATTTATTGAAAAGAAGTCAATACTGCTCGAAGATAATTATTATTTCTAAATTTATTGATTTGATTTGCTGACAATAAGCTTAAAATTGCCGTATTCCTTAACGTAAATTAACTCTATTCTAAATATAGGTTAACGATATATTTGCATTAGCTTTTATAACACTTTGTGACTATATTTTGTTTGTTAATAAGCAAACTACAGTTCGTTTAGGTTTGGTCAAGTCACTAAAATAGGATATTATTCTATTAGTATAACTTAGCTTGATTTATATTACTTTACCGTAGCAAACCTTTCTATTTTTTTAAGAATTGTGTTAATAAAGCCTACTGTAAAGTCCTATCAGATTCGTCAAATTCATACTTTATTTTCGGTTTGAATATTTCATAACTTTTTGGGATTCCTGATTCGTTTAATTCGATCTCCGGCTGATATTTCATAACTTTTGGGTACCACTGTCTGGCTGCTTACAGATATTTATATATTTTCTTTCCACCCGGCATGCTGCGCTTTTTGTAGTATTCGGTTGTTAGTTCCGAGTAATAGGAATAAGCTATTTCTCATAGTTGCAGCTGTCGATTTAAATTTTTAAAAGTTTATCGTTTTGTTGGGGAATATTCTCTGATATTTGTAACGCTCAGTTCCAAAACAAATACAAACCTAAATTTACATAAATACACAAGTCTCCAACTTCACAATAATCTCCAAGTTCACAATGGGTGGTACAGCCTTTAGTGCAGGAACAATGGGGACCCCAGCTTTTAGACAGTGGAGAAGGGTCATGGTGAGTTATAATGCCTGAGCGCCACGCGGTTAACTTATCGCCATGCCCTGATGTTGGATCTTCAGTGAGATTCGACCAATAACCACGAATTGCTTTCCTCCCCGTTTTAATCTGTTGAAAAACTTGGAAGGGGAAACAAAAAGAAATATCACCCCAATTAAACAAAAATAACAAGTGTATATTCCGCATTGGTGACTATACTGTTGAATTAGATAAGAAAAATAATTGCTAGAACAATTAATATATCAATGTATGCTAAAGATGGAATATTAAAAGTAACGGTTTAATGTTAAATAGTACTTTATGTTATATCTACGGCACCCTATAAACACGAATACGTGATCACGTGTCGTTTACATGCCCTTGATTGGTGTTATCAACCTATGCGGTACAAAAATATGATAACTTCTTCTACTTCTACACTCTAAATAACTCTAATCAATAAGCGAGAAGTTAACGTGCTAGTTCAAATGTTCTAGATTCATATAAGTATAATATTCACCTATTAAATGGTATCCGTACCAGAGGTAAACATATATGATTACGCGTCGGTAGGCTATGCTTATATGCGAACAGTTTCAAAACTATTTATATTATACGACGCTGAAAAGGAGTAAAACATGCGATCAAGACTACACTGAAATGAATTAATAACACGCCAAAACTATCCGGATTAGCTGGATAATCCAGTATACCTGTGCTAACTATGGAGAATAATTCGTTACTCCCAAATAACTTGAAGGTAGCTATATTTTAAATTAAGTCAAATCATTAATACTTTCATTAAGCAAATTCATCCGAAACTTTAATTTAAGTATCCCTAAATCACCAATCAAATAAAACACAATAATAAAATGAAATAAAATAAAAGTCCCAAAATACTCTAGATAATATCCAAAATTAAGACTTATCTGATACGTTATCAAGCCAACAGTGAGTTCATCCAGGATCTAGGTGTTCGTCGAATCACTGGAGCGTCAAGGTTGAGAAGACACACTCCGTATGCGTTGAGGCTTGGATCAGACAGCGAGACACGCAGTCAATTATGGTTACTCCGAAACCACGTGTTGTCGGAGGAGTCTCAATATGCAGTCTGGAAACACAGGTAGGAAACGGGATCGTAAGAGGACAATGGAAGGCCCATAACCAATGATCCCAAAATAAAAATCCAAAAATAGAAATCCAAAAACAGAAATCCAAAGATAGAAACCCCTGAAACAAATAGGGCAAATTAGCACGGTGATCAAGCCAAAATATGAGGGAAATAGGTACGGAACCTCAACAAATAACAGATCAAAACAATATCTGTATCATAATTACTCAAACAACATACCTTTAGATGTTAAACGGGGTTCAAGCGTGTGGCAGCTCTCGAAAATCAAATTCCCAAACGTGGGTGCAGGTGGTCGAAACTACAAATCTTCCTTCATCTACAATCATCCATCAGACGAGACACCATCGACGACCACAATCCTGCTCAAGGGCTTCGTTGAATAATCCCCTAACTAGGGCACTGAATATTTCACACTAAATATCAGTATCTCAACGAAAATTTCCAATTTCGAGAGCTCGGCACTGAAACCTACTGGTTCCTTCAAGATCACATAAAGACTAAATTGGCTTGCTCCGAAAATGACGAGGCTAGCAGAATTAACATCGCGCCGGCCCAATATACTATGTTGCCAACAGCGTCCCTATTTGTGACAAAGTACTAGAAAGTTATGATGTCATACTACCGGATTCACCAAATCAAGCGCTAAAACGACACATTATCGAAATGATTTGAATCAGTTAGAATCTACTTTTAAATGCTCGGTGGGAATATGTAACCCACGCGTTATGCGGCAGTCTAAAATTACAATCAACACGCGCCACTAATAGCATTATGCCAAATAAGTCATTAACTTGGCAACCGTGTCGACCGTGAAGGCCAGGCGCTTGTCCAGAAAGCTGTCTCTTATACCGCCAAAATTATTCCCCACAGACTATATGAAACATAGAACAATTTCCTTCGCCGCGTCGGTAGAAGCTTTGTGGTTCCAGCTGCAACAATATATCGTGTGTGTAAAGTTAATTCGTTCAAAAGAAGACATGTACATTTGATATATTATAAAGACATAAATATGAAATATTTGCTTTAGAATACCTAGTTTAATGGATTGGGTTCCATGCTTTTCCAATACTAGTCCTATTGTGGTGATTATTTAATTTTTGTAGTCTATTTTAATAAATAATATGATGTTTGATTATTTTCCCTCCAGAAATAGTTCAATTTTAGTCGACTTTAGTCGACCACGTAAATTTTTATTTTGATCCTTCGCCATTTCATCCAGAAAAAAAAATAAATGCGTATAGGTAATCGTAGCCCGTTACATATTTATTGAACCATTTAATTTCAGTGCATTAATTTTGTGGCTACCGCCGTCGTTTTACCATCCTAATAAACAAGAACTAAGTCGTTTATTATCTTAAAATTATTCCTTGTATCGAATCACTCGGCATGTTCCAGCCCATTACTACTTCTTAATCTGACGTAGTTCTTTAATCTCGGGAAAGGAGAAAGGCAAAATGACGGAAACGAAAAGTGAGCCCTTCTAAAAGTACCTTTCAAGGCGAGAAGAAAGTTTGCTGTGAGTGCAGTCTTAGAGATTCAACCATTAATATTGTAATTTAATTCGACCCATTCATTGGGGATATATTGTGGTTTCTCTTTGTGTTTTGACACGACTGATTTATCGGGATCTAAATACTGTACTAGGTAAGCATTTTCTCTGGAATTACTCTTTTTTTCCTATTACTTGTTAAGCACGTGGACGATCCCATGACGCTAATGTTTTCCCTTACTTCTAGAGGCTTTCCAAGTTCGTCGAATAAGACCGAGACTCTCGAATCTCCCGTAACCCACACACATTAACGAGGTAATTATTGCTACAGTTTTTTTGTCCTTAACGATTTAATTGTTTTATCTGTGTTAACCTTTTTTTGTGCATGTTCCGCCATTTGCCTTACATTGCTTGGGCTATCTTATCTACTCCATTTTATCAAATCTAAATTATTATTTTAATGTAACTTCAGTTTTGATCATATGGGGGAGTTTATATTTTCTTTTGGGGTGACTCATACCTCTCTTTTCTATATTCAAGTTGTCTGTACCTCAGTCCTTCTTTCTTTGCTGATGGCCATTGAAAATAAATTGATAATTTTTTGGGGAATTTGTTTTATAAAGAGAATATATTTACGCAAGGGGGGGGATATAGTTTTTTATTAAAGTAAGGGGGCTTTGTCTAATGCGTATCGGGTTATTTCCGGGTTCAAATACCAGGCTACCACTTCAAATACCAGGCTACCACTTTTACTACCAGGCTACTACTTCAGTTAGCGGGCCACAGTCCAATTACAGGGCCACAACTTTAATTAGCGGCCCACAGTTCAATTTCCGAGCTACTTCTAGCTCCCGGCTACACTAGAGCCAATTGAGTTGCCGAGTTCTCTGCGGGTTCTACCCTCGGGGCCAGTGCCATAGTAGTACCAACAGGTGCCCGGCGTCTCCACCAGAGATTGACGGATCTAAAGGGTATCGTACAGAAGCATTTATCTGTATTATTATTTCTTTTTTTTTTTTGGAATTAACATAATGAATTTTGCACTATAGATTGTGCCTGAAAAGTTTCATTATATCATTTATTTTTCTTGCCGATTGATAATAGTTTCTAATATCTGAATATAAATCGAGCATTGACAGTCAAGCTTTCAATAGTTTTATTCTAATTTTATTATTTTTATTAATTTATCGAGTCATTTGATTTAATTATTGTGGCCATTTATCGCTACATATTATTATTGCTACATGTATAATTAGTGCAGCTACTAGCGCACGCATACATATATGTAATTAGCTTAGTTAACATCAAAGTGATCACTTCGGATTGTAGTATTTAGCGCACTTAGTTGTAAGGCAGTACCGAGTGTTAATAACAGAATTGGTCTCTGTACAATCTCCATAATATACTCTATTTGTCAATTACGTTAATAGTCATTTGACATTCCTTCGTTTTAAAAAAATTGCAAATTTTACTGTAGTTGTGTTTAAAAAAAAGACTTGGGTGCAAATAGATTGTTTCTTAAATTATAGGTTGTGTTTTCTTGTTAGGTTAATATTAGGTTTGATTTAATAAGCGTGCCTAGCCACCCTGCACAACACCAGCGGAGCTTTTTCAATTTAGTTGGAAATAACTGGTGGCGCTCTAACGACCCCACTACCGGGGCCGGGCATTTGTAAGACGACTCTCCGGGGCTAGGTTTCCTTTTAATTGAAAATCTTTACTTTTAACTTCAAGAAGGAAAAAACGTCTTGCAGTATTTATACAGTTTTTTCTACTACCCTTGACACCGTCATTTTCTATATACTCGATGGCCACACTCGATATATGAAGAACCACGTATACGAATTTAGTGGATCCGTTAGCTACTCCCTAACAAAGCAGATACGTGCATCACTTTCTTCTGATTAATATAATTTTCTGAATCGTCAATAGACATAAATTTGTTTTAAATGAATTAAGTTTATATTCTCTATCAGCATCTGGGCCATGCAACTTGAAAGAGCACAGCAAACTCCTTTGCTCTATGGCAATATTAGTGCTTGATTCTTTTGTATTTAGTCATTGTTACTGAAAATTTTAAATAATTTATCTAAGGTATAGTTAAACTTTTCTACCAGTTGCCCCTGAGATTGATCAGAAATCAAGATGGTAGTGTCGTTTGTATACATTGTTAAATGAAAATCGGCAACTATATTAAGAGGCACACCCGAACGAAGAGTCTTACATGACGAGCTTAAATTTTGTTTACTATTATCCGAGAAATAGTCAAGAGAACCATACTGAACAACACAGATTTTTACCCTAGATTCCATAGTTTTTCAATCTGGGCATGTACTATACGTAAAACAAGACAGAGCTACCATTTGAATTTGTTAACCCTCAAAATTCACGAAAAAAATAACAGTAATTTATTTGGTTTTCAAGAACATGCTACTCTTGTATCTTACAAACCCAAGCCAAATAAGAATGTCTTATTGTATCAAGGCTCCATTATGATGACAATGTAAACGAAGCACCAGAGAAAACAGAAACAATCATGGATTATAACAACACCAAAGAGGGTGGTGTTGATATCGTCGATAAGCTCTGCGTTGCATAGGACTGCTCAAAAAATAACAAGAGATGGTCCATGGTGGTTTTTTATTCACTAATAAACATCGCTGGTATCAATGCTATGGTTATTTTAATTTGCAACAATCCAAACATTAAACTCAGTAGAATAGAATTTTTCGAAGATTAGTTTTGCAATTGGTTGAGAGTCATCTTTTTTTATGTTCGACACTCACACCAAAGGACAATCCTATACCACCCAACGAGTGGTGCGTGTGCGGAGAAGACGGTGGACGTTTGACTTGAAGCACTGTAGGTTGTTATTTTCGGAAAAAACGTTACTCGGAAGGCCATTCCTCTAGACAAAGAAGTCGCGCAACAGCGACGCCCTAGGTGTTCGAAATTGAATCGTATGTTGGTGCGCACCTTGTGTCTGACGGGTGTTTCTGTTTGCCACAACTCTGGCTATCAAGGGCTTTAGTCAATTCTGGGTCATCTACAAGACGGACTGCTCTCCTCTGTATGGAATGTTTGGGTCCCGAGCTCCACACATGGCAACAGTATTCCGGAGATGGTCTTATCTGGACCTTATAGAGCAGTAAGAGCTGATGAGGTGTATACAACTTTTTTGCTCTAAAGAGTGCTCCTAGCTTTTGTGCCGCTGCCGTGGCAATTTTGATGAAATGATTATGCCAAGACATGTTGTTTTCTACATTGATGTCCAGCAAGCGTATGGATGAGGCCACAGTCAGTGTTTGTCCTGTCATTGATAAGTCAGGTCCTGCGATGTTTGCTTTTTTGAGAAAATAGTTGCTTGAATCTTTCCTGCATTAACCTGGACATTGATTCCTTACCCCATTCCACGATGGTTTTCATATTCTTATTGACGGCAGCAATCTGATTTTCTCGCTCGCGTTGAGAAGGAGCAGCGTTCATTGGAGTTCGCCACATGAATGAAGATATAAGAGGGCTGTCATCTGCAAAGCTATAAATAGAATTATAATTCTAAGAGATCGTTGATGTAGAGCTGGAGCAGTGTGGAAGATAATATAAAACCTTCAGGAACTCTGACATTGATTTAAAACTCGGATGCTTCGATCCCTTATGAAATTGGAAAGCCATAGAAGCAGTGCGGGTGGTAGTCCGTATGATATCAATTTGCTTAACAATCCGTCATGCCACACTTTATCAAATGCTTTGGATATGTCGAGAGCCACTGCACGAGAATCGCCGTAGCTCTTCATGGCTTTGGTGGACAGATGCGTCACGTAAGTCAGGAGATTTCTCGTTCATCCGAGCTTGTGGAAGCCATAGTGGCGATCGCTTATGATCTGGGATATTTTAAGAGCTGTTTGTTGATCACTTTCTCCATGACTTAGGAAATGATGGGCACTAAGGCAATTGAACAGTAGTTATTTGGAATCGTTTTTTTTTACCCTTCTTCGGGATTGGTTGAACCTGAGTGCATTTCTACCTGAAAAGAAAGCATGCAGTTGGGCATGATAGGGTGAAAAGCCTGCATAGTAGAGCTGTTAGTTTAGCAGCACATTTGT
The DNA here is from genome assembly GCA_016904865.1 of Pissodes strobi. Lineage (NCBI taxonomy): Eukaryota > Metazoa > Arthropoda > Insecta > Coleoptera > Curculionidae > Pissodes > Pissodes strobi. The sequence goes on from MU184489.1 coordinate 56,532, forward strand.
TAAGCACTATTGCGGGAGCGCCATCCGGTCCTGTGGGCTTCGTAGTGTCTAGGATTCATTTACTTCACGTTGACGAAAAATCAGACCTGACATTGACGTATCTACTCTCGAGATAGCTGGGATGTATTTCCTTGAGAATCTAAGGTAGAATTTTTTTGCAAACATTTCGGCAAGAATGTTCGCTTTTTCTTTAGCTGATCTTTGATCAGAAGTGGGATTAACGTCTTTGAGAAACCTTGATTGGCAGCTTTGGGATCGGATCAGAAGGAACTTAATCCATTAGGACAGCTGAGAAGCTTGTTCTTGATCTGCTCGTTATTTCCCTCCTTGCACTCGTCAATGGTACGCTTACAGCCGTGGTGAATATATATTTCGATTTTCGGCTGTCGAATTTCGGCGAAATTTACGGTAGGCGGCATTTTTAGCATTCGCCGCTCTTGAGCAGTTTTTCCCAAATCATGGTTTGAGGGATACGTTTCATAGAAGATGGGATTAAAGCTTTCGTACCAGCTAGGATAACTCATTTGTAGATTCAGAGGTGTTTTGGTTCCTAAAGTAGACAACTTTCCAAGGAAACGAAAGATATAACTCGCAAAGATCCCGCCACGTTGCAGATTTGTAGCACCAAAAATTTCGAGGTACCTGTGGCTACCGTGCTTTGATTGCAAGTTCATAAGTTGCGGAGATAAGATTGTGGTCTGATGAGAGCTTCCACCCGGAGATCAGAATGGGAGGCTATTTTATCTTCGGAGTATTTTGATTTCGGAGGAGTCATCACGCAATATTTCTTCTTTTCCACTCTGGGAACCGGATCAAAAAGGCATGGTGACGAAACATGTACCCGAGGTCATTTCACGCCACCTAAACCAATGTGGTGGTATTTCACCGGGCGATGCGGGTGGACCACATCTACCACTACCAGTACATCCACCCTAACAATCTTCATGTTCGTGCCAGCCTTGTTTATTTGCCAACCTCAATGAGAACTTACTGGAATTGAAAATCCACCACAATCCTTTTCTGGGAATATTACAGATGCACAGAGAGATGCACGCTGTAGTCTACGGTGATCGAAAAAAAACTGGCCAACAAAATATTCATGTATGTGTGGCAAATATAATATGTGTTTCGAGCACTGCACAAATATTCATAAGGAATGTTTGTTGTTTTATTCTATCGGAATAAACAATTTAATCAACTTATAGAAGAGCAAGTGTAACATGCGGACTCACAGTTCACTGCGTGTACTAACGTTCTAATTTGGAGTGCGTGTTTTGAAAGGTTAATGACTGGATTGGAAAGCTAAGCAGAGATAAATAGAAATTGATGCCTCTATACAAAATTCAGTAAATTCTCAATATTCAGAAATATCTCCATCGGGAGACCTATAACAATTGAGAAGAATATTTTTTTTCTGCGTATATCACACATACCTCAAATGAATATGATGAAATTAATGACACAAACATTTGCAGAAAGTAACAACTTTGTAAAAAACACTGAGAAATACGACCTTTAAAATACCATTTATAATAAACATTTTATATGGTTTCCGGTAGTTGTCCGGTACCAATCGGGAAGATTTCAAGTACATTTTTGCAATAATACGAACAAAGGGTCATAAGTCCATTATTGAGCATATAAATTCATTCACGAAGGCAATTTTTCAGGACTATCTCGAAATGTCTTAATGAGACTAAGTATTGATGTCCATGACAATTTCATATTATGCGAGTATTTTGGAAGCATTCCCAGATGCATCTGAATATTTTACTACGCCGCGCCGCAGAGAGGTAAACAATGATTAATGGCAGCAGACAATAGTCTTGTTTGAAAGGCTAAACGACGCTTTAATAAACATTTTAATGCTAAAAATATATTACGCACTCTATCGCTGAAACTTGATAAACTTTGTTTATTTTCACTGCTGCAAAATTCGTATACATTTCTTCTGGTTGAGGTATTTATTTTCAGTTAAAACTTTGCTTATTAGAGTTGAAACACACTAAATAGTAACTAATGAAAGCCAAAGTTGCAACATCTTTTGTTAAAACTTTGTTTATTATACGTTTATGTGTTTCATGGACATTTCAGATTGGCTTTAATTTCATTAATAATCAAACAAATAACATTAGAAAATTAATGTGTTTTAGTAATAGAATATGTTTATTCTCATTCTTCCTTACAAACGATGAATGATTGACATCTCTTGATTTTTATTTAGAAAAGAGCAATTAGTAATATGCGGAAGTACAATTGGTAATAAAAGCTTTTTATATTAATAAATTAATAATAATACAATTAATATGAAAGCTTCTCTCATTTAATGCATTGATGGAGTTCTTATATTATTGTGTGAATATAATAATGGCTTCACTTTGACTGCCATGCGAAATTCAATACAAACGTATAGAAAATTATTTGAAATACCTCTCTAACACGCTCTTATATGTTACATATTTCAGTTTCGTTGTTATTATGACCTTAAGGCTAGTGTACAAGAAATATACACGTGCCGTAAAAGTGATAAAAATATACTTTACGCCTCGTGTATGTGGCCTTATACATGGTTTAAAGATGCTTACTCTCGTCTGTCGCTGCATTGTGGATCTATGAAAAATTATTGCCATTTTCGCTTTGAATGTGGTGCAGTGCTATTCCTACTTGTCATGTATCGTGTATATGGTGCTTTTGTTGTAATTTAACGGAATGGGACCATACGAAAGAGATTAATATGAGTTGCAGATATTATGGAAGAAAGTTTCTGAGATGAGTGAAGACGATCCATATCAGCATGAGTCTGAAGGGGATCGTGAATATGACTTGGAAAGTTGCAGTAGCGAAAATGGTACCAGCTTAACAATCTCGGAGAACTATGTAGCAGTCTGATTTTACCACTCTAAAAGACTATAAATTTTATTTTATATGCTGCATTTAGCAACAAAAGATTCTATATTTTGTGGTAAGAATTACTGAGTATTAACCTCTTCGGTTAATTAGTTATAAATTCATTTATTTGATTTGTTGTTAATAAGTCTAGCGGAATTCCCGTTTCAACATTTATTAATATTAATTAATTTTATTATGCATACGATTAATACATAATACGTATTAGCTTTTATAACACTATTGTTGAGTGATCATCCTTTTCCTTATGTTGTCCTGCTGCACTTTGTGATCATATTTTTTTAGAGTGGATAATCTGTTGGCTCGCTTAGGTTTATCAAACAACTAAAATAAGAATCATTTTAACTTTGCTTATTTATATTACCATAATTACGTTTACTTGCAGTTCTGTATTGAAGATGAGTTAATAATCTATCTTTGATCCTCGTTAGATCGGTCATATTCATACACTAATTTTGGATATGACTTTAACTTGTTGGGGTCGCTGATTTGCTTTGAGATACTGCTGCAGCTTTATTATTTATCTATTAATTCGAGAATAATTGTTAGTTAGTACATTTCTCTTTCTTTTCAATAGTAAAAACTAGTAGATGTTGCTTATCTTCTTCTAAGACTTGTTGATCTCATCATAGTTTGCTCATTGTTGTTTCTTCTCATAGTAGTCTAAGGATTTAGAGCGTCGTATCCCTCACATATTTCCCCGTGGTTTTCCCTTATTTTTCTTTAATTTTCCTTCAACCGTCAAAGTTTGTTTTCCTTTATTATATATTTTTGGATTTTGAGGTTATTTTGTAGTTCCACCTTCTTACCGACAGTTGTGGTGACATTTGGACTTTCTTCTCTATATTTATCCTTGCACGTAGCATGATGTAAGTTTTGTAATATTCGATTGGCAGCCCTGAATATTAGTAATGGGCTATTTTCCCATAATTGTTGCTGTCGATTCGGATTTTTAAAGGTTTATTATTTCGCTTAGGTATATTTCCTATTATTTATTGAAAAGTTTAATTTTAGCTCATTAGTTGATTTTTCCGCAGTCGTATTATTTACAACACTTAGTTCTCGTTTATTATCTTAGAAGTATCTCTTTTTCTGAACTGAGGTTTGTTCTCTAATTCCGTGGAAGTTGCAAAGGCCATTTGATTGAAACCGATGATCTCGTTCTTCTAGAAATACCTACTGGGAAGAGAGGAAGCGTTTTACCCTAGTACACTTCTAGATGACTCAACCTTTTCGTATTGTGTTTAATACTACCCTTTTAGGGGATCTGGGATTGAGTCCCTAATTAATGCTTGACAAAACGAATTAATCGGGATATTCGTACTGCACGAGGTTAGATTTTTTCTGGAATTTATTTTTCTTACTGCCTGCCGGCACATGGTCTGCATGACGCTAAAGGTTATTTTCCATTATTTGTAAAAGCTTTTCGATCACATCTTATAAATCCGAGGCAGTTGATCCTCCAGGCCACACTCATAACTCAGAGATGTAAATATTGCCAAAGGTTTTTTGTCTAATTTAATGATTTCATTGCTTTGATATTTTAGGATAAGACATACAGTACCGAGTTTACCAACAGAATTGGTCTCAGTACAATCATCATATTGTGCAATCTTCGTTAATTACTTAATGGTTTTTTGTGGTAATCCCTTTGTTTTACAGTAAGATTGTTGCTGACTTAAATTTAAAAAAAAAACTAGAAGCCATAGATCGGATCGTAAATCAAGATTGTATTTACTTGTTTAATAAAGCGTACCTAACAACCTCGCATTACACTAGCGCGCAGCGTAGCTTTTCCAGTGTAGCTGGCAGAACTGGTGGCGCTCACGAACTCTACACCTGGAGCCGGGCATTGCATACATTACTCTCCGGTGATAGGATCGCTTTAATTAAAATTCTTTTCTTTTTAAAATTAATAGGAAAATCGGATTGCAACTAATAAAAGTAGGTACTTGTAACAGTTGCGATGTGTCTATTTTTACGATACGATTTTTTATTTTTATATAATATGTTTCCATTAGAGTCTCAATCTGAAAGCGAAAGTAAAAATCTATCTGATAGTGAAAACGGTTATATAAATAGTTCACCTAAACGAGTCCAGAAAATTACTAAAGGAGTTTATTTTTAAAAATAATTGCCATATGTACCTTCTATTTTTTTATGATTCGATTCCATCAGGGTCTCAGTCTGAAATAGAAGGTGAAAATTTGGCTGGCAATTGGGAAATGGTTGGCTTTTGACTTTTGAGCACGATGTAGGCCTTACACGAGAAGTTTCGACTTTTTGTGGATGACGAAATTATGCACATGATTGTCGAACAAATCAAATACATACGTATACGGAGATCAAATTATTGTGAAAGCTATTACTGATGAAACAATTGGTCCATCTTCACGTCTAAATAAGTGGAAGGATACTGACGAGGGAGAAAAGTACTGTTCTTCCGGAGTTTTGATATAGATGGGTTTGAACAAAAACCCTAAACTGGCTGATTATTGGAGAAATTTCGATTTATATTGGTCAAAAGCAGCTGGACATATGTTTTGAAATAGGTTTGAAATTTTACAACGAATGTGGCATTTTGCAAACAACGATTTATGTCAACCTAGATATTAACTTCACAAGATACATAGTGAACTTGCTGAACGAAAAATTCATGAGGCTACCAGACGAATACTTGTGTATTGACGAAAAAATGGTGCCTTTTCATCGGCGTCTCAAATTTCGTCGATATATAAAAGGAAAAATGCATAAATTTGGGATGAAGCTTTTCGTTCTGGCGGGTATACCCGCCAGAACTTATTGTGGCGCAGATAAAATTGAAGAAATGTCAGTGGCGACAAAAGTTAGAATTGATAGCGGATTGTCTCGACAAAGGATCGACCCTAGATATCGATAATTGATACACAAGCATAGGATCGGCAGAAAAGCTTCTAGATAGAAACACACACCAAGTAGGAACGCTACGTAATGATCGAAAAGGTATTCCCAAAGAAGTATTTTCCACTAAACTAAAAAAGGAATAATAATAGGCAGGGAGAAGAATGGCAGAATTATTTAAGATGGATGGATAAGCGCGACGTCCTTTTACTTCCAAGCATCAAGCATATTTGATAGAGGTTTCTGGAAGAGTCGATGGTAAAATAAAACCGGAAGCCGTAATTCACTACAATAATGCAAAAAGTTTAGCGTCTCCGACTAGTTGATGGTCATATTGATGATCGCATATGTATACCAGGATATACATGTGGCGATCTGGTCTAGGCTACTGTTATTAGCAAGTAAACGCTATTTTTACCGATTGCCAAAAAACCTGTGACAAAGTTAGATGTGTAATCACAAGGCTTGCAGGGATGTCCTAGCGCTGAACATCGGGAGATGGTGAGTTTTTCATCACGAGGCTAAGATCGAGCCGAAAAATATCCTCTCCCTTTTCAGTATCGGAGACAAAGACATGACCAATCCAACATTAAGGTTGAACTATTACACATCTTCACTTCTTTATTTTAAAAAATCAGGCGATTATAGGACATTGTTCGAGAAGTAGCCCAAAAACAATAAACCGTCTCAGGCTTATATGGAACGTTAATTTGGGGTGGCCAATTTATTTAGTATATTATTACAAAATATTAATAGTTTATATGGCGGCTTCCATTTATTAAAGTTAGATGAAATTAATTAATTGCTATCAGTACCTAAGTGTACATGTAGCTGTTGGAATAGCACGCTAAAATTTTCTATACATGCACCAACTAACTACTGACCCAGTTCAATTTACAATGTATAAAATGTATATTATTCCAATTCAAAACCAAACGATATTCCTACCCAAACCTTATGTGTTGCTAACCAAAACACCGCAATGGACCAGTTAATCCACCTGCACGATGATTGAAGAAAAATTCATCTGATAACAAGAAAATTTACTTCAAGAAGACTCATATATTCGAGAACTGCTGATGCCCCTATTCCAGTGGACGCTCTTCAAACAGAGGACAACACAACACCAAGCCCTCAACTGGCAAACGAAGTCATCTACCTATAAAAGGGAATGTACTACATAATAAAATCATGTGCCCAATTGCTGGATTGATAAATTTAGTTTAGTGTAATCTGTATCAAATTCGAATTGCCACGGTAGTTCTGTGTCGCCACTTGGATAAAACGTAGAATACACTGGCACTAATACTTAAAACCTGGGAATTGAAATTCAGAAGTAAAGGATTACCTCCTCATATCAAAAACCTGCGATACCTGTCTAGTTCTGAACCAACGGCCGTAAAGGTGAAGTTACATCTGTACTGGCCGGCAAACCCAGCATTATCTGCAGTGTCTCTTCCTCAGGACTTAGCCATACTGCCTCCTACAAGGAGGATTTTAAAGCACACTGCCAACACCAGAAACAGAAGCTCACCATAGCTTGCGACGCAAACACATATCATGTGACTTAGGGCAGTAAAGAAAACGATGCTAGAGGTAAGTTACTATATAATACTGCACCCAACTTCCACGTTTTAAATGTAAGTAATGCAGAAACTGATACAAACTCTGCAATTGAAACAGTGATTGATATATCGCTCGCATCGATGAGCACATCTCAATAAGTTTTAAACTGGCAGCTATGTGATACTGTGGCAATTTCAAAACAACGATGGATAGCCTTTCAAGTTAATCTAAGCATGGCGCCCAAAAACTTTGTAGGGATCATCGATGAATTGATTGGACTTGCTTCCAATATCAGCTTCAGGTAAACCTACGAGAAGATAAAGAAAATACACCTAAAGATGATGGAGGTCTGGAGCTGGAAACTGTCACAAGTAAAGCTTTTGAAATCGCCTGCTCAATGAAGTCATCGAAAATCACAAAATAGTGAAACCAATAGCAGGGTAAGCTTAAGAGGACTGCAAGAAAAGATTTTAATAAATTTAAAGGAACAAGGAAACCAGAACTTAAGCAGACTGCAGATTGATCAGATGAGAATGATACCAACCTGAAACCTACCGATTTAGACTGGCAAATTGCCAACTAAATACTTATTGTAGACAAAGTAGATGGGGTACTAAAAAGCTGTCCATTCTTCAAATCGCCAGGCTCAGACAGCATACGTCCAGCTCAACTACAACTGCATTACATTCCGAAGGTATGGAGAAAAGTTAAAGTAGGATCTATATCAAAAGCAGTAGGAACGGTCTATGACAGAAATTGTTACCCATCAGCCTAACATCCCTTATTTTAAAGACATTAGAGAGGCTGTGCGAGCGATATGTGAGAGACTGTTTACCAGTCAATAGACTTTTGCGTCCCAATCAACATATGTACATTCCGAATAGATCGACTGTTTTGTATTCAGCACTTGGGCGAATCGAGAGAACGCTAGACAACAACGAATTCATCCTGGGTTATTGTCATTAAAGGAGCATTTGACGAAATCACTTTCGAAAAGGTCAATGGAGTTCCAGCACTCACGGTTGTTCCAGCTGCTATTAGTGGCTGGATTTTTAATATGGTCTCAAAAAGGCGCGTGCAAATTAGGGCAGAATCATTGAACTCAAAAGCAGCAGAGGTTGCCTGCAGGGGGCGTCTTATCGCCACTGCTTTAGAACCTTGTTCTGGAGTGCCTTCTGCACCGTTTGAACTGAAATGGATTTTACACCAACCCATACGCAGATAATCTGAAGATACTGCTAAATGGTAAAATCGAAGTAGCTGCACACAATAAAATTTTACGTGCAACTTGAAGTACCTTGGGGTCACTATAAAATTAGCCTCAATTCAGTTAGAAGTAAGACTAAAGAAAATATACGTATCTTATGAACAGTGCTATGGGAAAAACCTGAAGAGTGAAACCAAATATTGATTGTCTATAAAACCATTGCAGCCCAATCAGGTACAAATAGTGCCTAACTATAGCGAGAGCTATGAGAAAGACACCAACTAGAACTATAGAAGTAATATTGTAAAGTAATCTTATGCAGATGGTGTTAATGATAATGTTGTTGGTATACAGCCCAGTGTGGATGACGCTATTCGAAGACTGCCACTATTGGAGGCCTATGAATAAATATGCAAGTATATTTCATATTTCACCCTGAATTGGCTGACACATCCATAGCTGCCAAAAAAATTGTCCTTGTAAACATCGAGGACAAGGCAATGAAAATCTACACAGATGTTAGACAAGTACTACTGACCCTGAAAAGTATTAAATTTAAGTCCGGGTCAGTACTGGACTGTCACAATAGATGGCCGACACGGCCAGGAAAAACAGAATTTCTGTCTGTTGGGTTAAAGTGTGAAGGCAATAATTCAGCAGACAAACTGGCAAGGAAGACAACTGGCTACCTTATGGGAATTAATTAAAATAATCAAAAACTTAAATGGATCGGTTGGTCAAGGAAGATTGCAAAGGGACCCAAGACGCATAAGTTCTTTTCCAGATTCGAGAATATAAATTATATGCCCGTTTTCCAACTACTTTATCGCATAAGAAATACCAAACTGTCATAAATATAATATATTAATGTATATGTTCTTAGGTAGCCTCTTAGTCAGTCGGAAGGCTCTAAATATATAAAATAAAATAATATTATTATAGCTCCATAAAACTCTCCGATATTGAATCCAAATAGAGGCACGTAATCCATAATAGTTTTACAGGTTTTCTAAGATTTTACTGCAAGCAATAAAAATTGCAAGCAATAAAAAGATCCAATCTCTAGCACTAATGATTATCATTTTTCAAGAGAAGAATCCAGCAACATTTCGAATTAAATAAGGATAGAAATTTAGCTTGTTCTGCCCAAGGGAGGAACATTTTAAAAAGAAATGAAGTATGCCTTTGCCGCAGTACATTTTTCTTCTTGACCTTCTGTTCACCCTCCAGCAAAGGGTATATTTAAATGCTTTTGTTCAGTTTTGTGATCGTGGTTTAGAAAACATATATTTTAATTTTTGCATGGGGGAAAATCTATTAGATATTTTTGAATGTAAGCTTACTTTCATAATATAATATCAGCAGTGTAACAGTTTTTTCCTAAATGGACGTTATTGATAAATCCATTAGAAAATATACTCTTTTCTTAGTGGTTAGAAACCGTTAAATACTTTCGGTCTACGTCATTCTTAACTCAAGCTAAAAGTAACTGTTCCAAATAAATATTCTTAGTAATATTTAAATAAATATTATCTTGACTTAAAATAAGAGTAAGTAAACTTGAGTCGTAAGCTAAATATTTTTAATTAATATTAAATCTTCAGTTATTACAATCATAAATTGGAGCTTGAAATAAGAATAATAATCTTTTATATCAACTTCATCCAAACGTTCATCTAAGAGTAAGTAACTTAATAGGTTAAGCAATATTTATAGCAACAGCTTACTTAACTTGTGCTGAAAGTTAGGCAAGGTTCAAAAAAGGCTTGTCGAGAATAATCCAAAATATTTTAATTATTCTTAAATTGGTTAGTTTTTTTAGTATTTCTAATAAAGAACAGCGTGCTTAATTTTTACCAAAAAAAAAAACAACCAAACTAAGCATTTCTAATCAAAATGAAAATTAAAAATCTGTAGATCATTTCGAATTAATTTAAGATTGCTATTTCTTTTATAAGTTAGAATGGATATTATAATTGTTACTGTGAGGTGCTTCGGATCGGTTCTGCTTGCATAGATATCAAGCGATTAATTTTATCCATTAGTTATGTTTTACAATGGTTATTTCTCGGGCACCATCCTTTGGATTAACGTGGTAAAGGGCCCACAGCACACCCGGCAGCTTGTTGCAGTGTTGCAGTAGAGAAACAACAACATAACGGTCCAATAACAGTAAATAGCCTCTCCGAACACGGTACGCATTAAAACATTATGATCCTGGATATAGCCATGGCGCCCGATCCGCGCGTTACCGACGCGATTATGGCTTTGCATGGCCCTCCGCTCGCTTTGCTCGCTACGGGAGCTCATTCAACAAGACCTAACCTAGTGCTAACCAAAACTAACCCAAGGCTAACCCAAACTAACACAAAATTAAGAAAAAAAGCTAAATTAATAAAATAATAATAAACAAAACATCGGTTGCAACCGACGGGAATCGGAAAATTTTGGCCGAGGCTAGATTCAGGGTTGGCCCTGGTTAGATTCAGGATCATAATGTTATAATGCACACGGTACTGACGGTTAGGGATACTTACGGCTTGATGAGGAAAATGTTCGGGGAAATAAGAAACGAGGACTATGGGATTATAACGGTATGGCGGATACGGTGCTGCAGTAGCTGCGAAGATTCACGAGATGAGCGGCGTTGATGGCGGTTACTGATGGTCGTCATGGCGGCGGCGGTCTGCAGGAAGCAGCGTTGGTCCGGTTCAAGCAGGGCAGCTCACATGGACGGAAGTGGTGGCGCTCCTCGGTGGAGTGGTTGACTGGCTCCTGTGTGTCTCTTCGAGAACCCCGGAGGATTCTCCCCAGCATTGCCAACCAAATTTACGAAAAATTCCATACACGCTCTTTGAAAAGTCCCTAGATAACCATTTTTTTCCGTAGATTTAAACAGACGGGATTTTTTAATCAATTCTTAAAGTTATTGGCAAGGAATCGCAAATAATCAGATAAATATAAATACATAAAAATAAGGTAGATACAAAACTCAACTGTTCCCCCAAAGGCGAGACGTGATGACAAAGCGGTGGCGCGTACAACACGCTGTAAAAAATTTTGATGTTTAAATTTCGTGGTTAACTGTTAAGAGTACAGATGGCGCTCGAATAATCACACTAAATAGGTAGAACCTTATTTAAAATGAATATTTTTAGATATTTTCCTTTTACTACTTACTTTTAAAGCAAACAAAGTTTTAATTTAAAACATCCCAAATTTCGCTAGATTTCACCACGTTTTCCCTATTTCCTTAAAGGTGACGAAATTTCCCTAAAAAAGGGACATTTTCCCAGAGTTGGCAACCCTGTTTCTCCCTGTTTAAGGCAATGCGGCCCAGTTTCGGCGCGTGGTGGGGATCGCCTCACGACCGGATATCAGGTAGGGACCTCGCGGCACACGATTCACGGCAAGTATAGCCAGCGTTCTACCGGTACTATTCGAAAATGCAAAAACAGCATTCCCGGCTTCTCGCCTTGGGATAATTTATAAACCCGGAACCAATGGGTTTAAGTTTGAATTTACGAAAAAGAATGACGTCGGTAACCCACAAAATAAGAAAGGTTTTTTTAATAAAATGCCGTTTTATTTATCAACATTAGATTTCAGTAAACAATATGGAGTCGCTAATAAAAATTCTTAACATCCTGTGTAGTGGTATTTCACGACGTCATATTGCTTAAACAGGTAATATGTTCCTTTAAGTGGCATATAAGCAGTTAAATAATCTTTATAAAGCATCTATAAAGATATCATTTGTCTATATAAGTGGATCTTAGGCATGTTTACAAAGCAGGTATATAGCTTAAAAGTCACAATGAATGTATTTATAGAACAATTGAAAAGTTACTTTATAGCAGCTCTCAAATTACGTTCTTAAACCGCTTAAAGAACTAAATTAAAGGATCAAAATATCATTTAAGCAAATTGGTAATCTAAGATTCTGCAATACCTATATACAGTCATAAATGAAGCACTTATATATCATTTTTAAAGCAAATCGGATATAAAGCGCCATCCTACGTAAAATGCCCAGATTTCTGCAGGTTTTTCCAGTTCTTAAAGTCGTAATTTTTACTCATCTTGTCAGCAAATTATTAAGTGGAACACAACTAAAACACTAAATATACTCTCTATAAAAACGCTGAAAGACAAAAATTCTTAACATCCTGTGTAGTGGCATATCACGACGTCATATTGCTTAAACAGCTAATCTGTCCCTTTAAATGACATATAAGCGTTTGAATAAGCTTTATAAAGCATCTATAAAGATATCATTTGTCTATATAAGAGGATTTTAGGCATGTTTACAACGCAAGTATATAGCTTAAAAGTCATAATAAATGTATTTATAGAACAATTAAAAAGTTACTTTATAGCAGCTCTCAAATTACGTTCTTAAACCGTTTAAAGAACTAAATTAAAGAACCAAAATATCATTTAAGCAAATTGGTAATCTGAGATTCTGCAATAACTCCATATAGTTATAAATGAAGCACTTATAAAGCATTTTTAAAGCAATTCCGATATAAAGCACCATCCTATGTAAAATGTCCAGATTTCTTCAGGTTTTTCCAGTTCTTAAAGTTGTAATTTTTACTCATCTTGACAGCAAATTATTAAGTGGAACACAACTAAAACACTAAATATACTCTCTATAGAAGCGTTGAAAGACAAAAATGCTTAACATCCTGTGTAGAGGTATTTCACGCCGCCATTTTGCTTAAATAGGTAATTTGTCCCTTTAAATGGCATATAAGCGTTTAAATAATCTTTATAAAGCATCTATAAAGATATCACTTGTCTGTATAAGAGGGTCTTCGGCATGTTTGCAAAGCAAGTATATAGCTTAAAAGTCATATTGAATGTCTTTATAGAACAATTAAAAAGCTACTTTATAGCAGCTCTCAAATTACGTTCTTAAACCGCTTAAAGAACTAAATTAAAGAACCAAAATATCATTTAAGCAAATTGGTAATCTGAGATTCTACAATAGCTCCATATAGTCCTAAATAAAGCACGTATAAATCATTTTTAAAGCAATTCGAATATAAAGCGCCATCTTATGTGTTACTTGGGCATGCAGCAACGACCAAACAGAATGCTGCAATGCCCAAAGCTTCGCTCATAGAGATTTGATTTTTTCTACTGAAGCGTCTGCGCAGTCACGCTACCACTATTCCCTTTCTGGGTGATTATAACCTCTTCTTTGGAATGGTTTGTACCCATTTTTTCCGTTCCACAATTTCCATTTTACTGCCTCTCCATTTCGACACGCACTGGTAGGATCGCCATGTAATATTCTGGTTGAAGAATTCTAGTTCCAGCGCTACGCGTGGAACGAGGAATAAAAACACCTCAGGGGTACATTAGTAGTAACCCAAATTAAGTCAAAACACGCATTCATGGCTATATACTATTCTATTTATAATTAATAATATCAATTAGATTAATTGCTAGACTATTCGAGACCATTCTTGTTATTATTACAACTTTATAAATAGATAGTTACCACCTAATTTTAAAGTTTAAATAATATCAAGACGTGTGTAATAATTTTGAAATATCCATTGCAATATGAACATATTACTGTTTAAACAGTAGTTTTCAAATATGCTGCGAAAATACTCTGATTTTCACCTTTGGACCCTGCCAGTCTAGACAAACTACCTTTTAATATTTAATTCTGCTTAACACCACGTCCTGCTGGGTAATAAATACTTATATGGTAAATATGTACTATATGAGTATGCAGCAGGTAAATAAAACATAGTGTAGCTATTACGATTTGCTAGAATATGCTTTGGAATTTAAATTCTAAATTCATGCTTTGACTTTTCAATTCAGATTTCATACGTAAACTTAAATTTAGATTGAGCTTGAATTCAGAGCTTATTTTCTGAATTCACGGGTTAACATGTTAACTTAGATCTTATAGGCGAATTCAGTGTCCAGAGTTTAAGCTTAAAATGTATTAGACTGTGAAAATAATTAATTTTCTGAATATCCAACATTTTTCAGCATTTTCCTTCGTTCCTATGTAAATCGAATCTCAGCTAAAAGTTAAATTCATTCATCTTAGCTGATAAAATAATTATGAAAGATTTATCTCCGATCGTATTTTTCCTGCAATGCCGTAGAAAGCCATTACTGGAGTGATAAATCACTTACACAAAACTATGAACAACAAGCGAGAAGATTTTCACGTCATTTCTAAGAGAGATAATTTATAAAGTTTTTAATTTCAAATTGAAGAGGCTAACCCATTATCTACGTTCGAAGTTTCAGAGACAAACTAAATGGCACTTAAGGCAACATCTTTGTAGCCACTCGAAAAAGATTTAAAATCCTTTGGCGTTAAAGCTTCAATTATCTATTAGCACTATTATTTGGCTTCTATTCTAATTGGCTTTTATTGACTGAATAGCTTATTCAGACTGACGAAAACAATGGCAAATTCATTCCACTTGAATATACAAAAAATATATTTTTTTTAAAATCATAATGACTAAATATCGTATGGCAACTGCTGCGTAGTGAATAGTACACATAACCATTATCACACAAGACTTTGTTTCTCTTAGACCGGACACATGTAGAGGATACGGTGTTATAATGTCAATATGTTGCACTTTTAATCCGCTTTTGTTAATTGTAATTTAAATTGACACAAACAAACTTAAGAAGATACTGAGGGGCAAGAGGTTAGAAGCATGTTAATAATATTTATTCCTAAGTTATTGAGCTGCGCTAGAGTGTAAAATAAATGATTAAAAATTTCAACAAACAGTGAATTTATTTTAATCTCCGTATGACGAAGTTTAGACTGGAAATAAAATTATGGTGGAATATTCTTGGTGATTTGAGTACACTGGTTCACTACCTTGAAGTTTCTTCGTTCTTCCCGGATGGTGATGCCAAGTCTGTCTTATTATGTCATTGGAACATATCCTGGTTGCCTGATTGAGTCAAAATATGAAAAATAGCAGTCCAAGGCAGTTAAAGAGGTCATCAACTATTTTTTTCTCAATTTGGTGGGGAACGTGAGTTAATTTAGTTTAGATTTCTTATAAAATCTGAAGATTGAGCGCTGTCTTCGTTAATAAATTATTAACCAGACTCTATCTGACCATAAAGGCACTCTTCTTAGAGGCTAGAAAACTAGATCATGATCAAGACATTACAACGCTAAATCTACTGAAAGAAAACGAGTGCTCCCTAATAAAGATACCTAAATAAATCGGTACTCAAAAAAAATATCACGAAGCTCGTCGCGAATTTCATGAAACTACGCCCGATTTATTCTAACAAACTTTGAGCTTGTCTCGGCTAGTTAAAAATCTTAAAATTATCAACTGACAAGAATAAAGCAAACTGAATCTTAGATTTTGATTTATTTGTCCGAGCAAAAAGAATGATCTTAATTTTCGAGAATCGAATAAGTAAAATTTCAGATTCCGACCTATTAATCAGAACAAAGGAAATTATCTTAGTTAGAGAAAAAAATAGAATAGTTAAAGCTTAGATCTTGAGCGAATAAAATTACCGTTTGGCGTATCTTCGTTAAGAAGATAAATTAAGTTAAATCTCGGGTTTATTAACCACAGTGAAGAAAATTACGGTTAGGCGTATATATTTAAAGATGGAGAGAACAGGGAAAAAGGGAAAAATACTAATAATAAAGGTAAGGTAAAGTAGCTAACATTCAGATGATGGCTTCTTGGAGGATTTCCGGGAGGAAAAAAACCATACACCTCCTCTGATGAAGAAGGACTCTAACGGTTTCCGGAGCAAGCCACAATCCAGAGACCAGATTGGCGTGGTCAAGCGACTGAGCTGTACAGGCTCGTAAATGAAACCCTACCGGTCGAAATACACTGTCGGTTGAAGTACCCCGACGGTCGAATCCTGTAGAACATAAAAATATTCAAGGTTCTGCATGTAACTTATGACCAAAGGGCATTTAAACTCAGAACAATCAAAATAAAATATCAAGAGAAACCAGAGAATAAAAAAGTTGCCTATAAAGGGTTGCTATTCGACTAGATCGTTGGAACGCTCAAGTATGTTGTGGATGGACAAGAAGGCCTCTGTAAAGAGTTAAGACGCAATTAAAATCCACTCACGGCGGCCCAAAATGGCGGCATTTGTAGTAGAGAGACAAAAAAGCAAATTCACTCACCTACCTAAAGCAGCATTAAATCCCAATTACGGTGCGAGTTCCAGGCACTAACAAACAAAACTAACCAACGTAAGGCAAACGAAGGCCTGATAATCTAAAAATCGGTCGGTTGGAACAATTCCATAAGGTAAGAGAAAAACTTCCAGCCGACCACACTGATTTAAACGGCAAGCCATCGTAGTGATTTCCTTGAAAACTCCCCGGAAGTAGAAGATTCCTCAAATATCCCCACTACAAAAACTACGCCTGGCCAATAAATGTATAGTCACGCGTCACGTGGCCATTACCTGTCGTATTCAATAATTCATCCAAAGCGATTAACAATGAAGCCGGACTTTTGGTACATTGATTTTATGGTTTTCACTATAATTTTAATTCGAAACAGGAAAAAAGACATAGTCATTTGACCCCTATTTTCATTAAAAGAAACGTGTTAGAATGAATCTCATAGGCCTCTCGATCTGCTGCTGTATGAACCAGATCTCCTATTCGTATTAGGTCCGTCCACTCCTTGATATTTCTCAGCCAGGACATTTGCTTTCTTCCCACTCCCCGTTTACCCTCTATTTTGCCCTCAATGATTAAATGTAGTAGCTGGTATTTTGGATTCCGCATATGTGCAGCTTTTCTTCTTTTTATGTTGAGCACAATTTCTCTATCTTTGCCCATTCTTCTCAAGATTTCATCGTTATCCACCCTCTCAATCCAAGACACTTTAAAAATTCTACGGTAGGTCCTCATTTCGAATGCTTCTAGTATATTGATGGTCCTGGTATCCAGGGTCCACGTTTCCACTCGATAGAGCAAACAGACCTTGCGAAGCGCATTATTAATTTTAGGCTGAGATCATTCTTGCTTGTGAGAAAGCTTTTGAATTTGAAGATGTAATTACGGGCTGCCTCAATTCTGCACTTAATTTAATTTCCGTTATCCCAGTTATCGTTCAGCCAGCTCCCTACATATTTATACCTTGTTACGCGTTCTAAGGGCGTACCGTTTATCCGTAGTCGAGCATTCTCATATGGTGTTTGGGTCAGCTCACTATCATAAATTTTGTCTTTGTACCGCTTATTTTAAAACCATACTTTGTACTGATACTATCTAGACGATCCATCCCTTACTGCAAGTCTTCAATGCTGTCCACTAGTAAGACGGAGTCATTGGCATACCTGATATTATTAACCCCGACCCCATTTACTTTGATGCCCACCTCACCGTCCTCAACTGCCTCATCAAAAACAGCCTCCGTGTAAAGGTTGACCAGAAGTAGAGACAATATACACCCCTGTCTGATACCTCTACGCATTTCAAAATCGTCGGTTGTGCAGTCATTTGTTTTGACGTGTTCTTTTTGTTGCCAGTATAGGTTTTGGATACATCTAATATCCTTCTCATCCACACCCGTTCTTCTGAGTATATTGATTAGTCTTTCATGTTGGACCATGGCGAAGGCTTTCTCATAGTCCACAAAACAGAGGAAGACGTCCCTGTGTACATCACGTCAATTTTAGACAGTACACGAATGTTGAAAAGAGCCTCCCGCGTTCCCATTCGACTTCTGAAACCAAATTGTGTGTCCTTAATATTAGCTTAACACTTCCTATAAATTCTATTATGCAAAGTGTTAAGGGATATTTTCGGTGCATGGCTCATTAAACATATTAAGCGATGTTCATTACAAGTTCTTGCATTTTCTTTCTTGAGTAAGGGACCGAACTTAAATTTTAACCAGTCCGGTGGGTAGTTACTTTCATTGTTTATTTTTGTTAGAAATGGTTTCCAGCAAGGAAAGATTCTCATCGCCAATCAGTTTAATGACCTCGTCCGGTAAGTTATCTGGCCCCACTGCTTTCGGATTTCATCCCTCGCTATCGGTGGACATGACAGGAGGAGGTTATTTTCACGATTATTATTACTTTCCAGGTCCGTTATTTCGTTGCCGTGAAAAAGTTCTTTTGTATATTTCACCCATATATATTTTTTTCATCTTCAAGAACAATTTCATTCTTGTCACTGACAAGTATTGTGGGATTTCTGATTTTCTAGATTCCAGCCACTTCTTTCAGTATTTTGTGTTCTCCATGGGTACCATGTATTTGCTGAAGACATTCCATTACTTTGCATTTTTGTTCCAGTCATAATTTTTTGGCTCTTCTAGTTTCTGATTTCATTTTTGCCTTCTACCGACGACACTCCTCTGTGTTTGAGTTCTTGTTTTGACATCTTTCTGTCATTAACTGAAGAATTTGCTCTGTCATCCATTTCTTCTTTCGGTATCCTAGTTGTTGCTGTGTTACTGAATTCAGAGTTGTCTTGAAATTCTTAAGGTTCACATCAGAATTAACAGAAGTCTCTTGTAGGCTTTTTAAATTGTTGTTTATTTTATATTGTTGCTGCGTTCTTGTTGGTTCATATTTAATCTTCTCTACTGCCAGTTGTCTCCTTGGGTTACGCTTTTTTATATGTGCTAGCCTTATTTTCATGGAAGCCAGAAGAAGAACATGGTCCGACGGTACATCCGCACCTGGATATGTGCATGGTCTGTCAATTGACGTACCAAATCACCTGTTGATAAGTATAAAATCTATCTGATTTCGTACAATATTGTTTTTACTATCCTAAGGCGACCTTCGAGTGAAGAGTCTTCAGGGGGCAGCAAAACCCACGTATTGGAATCTTTAAAGTTTTCCTTTAAAGAACTGAACCAGCCGATCTCCTCTTAATACAACGGTTTTCTATAGCCTAAGAAGGTTATGTTTTCCTGTAATTTTGGTGGCTGTTTGACAATTTGATTTTGATATAAGACCCGTTGTTCCGATGGTAACTGGAATTATTCTTACTTTCATACTCCACAGTATTTTCATGTCAATGTTGATGTCTTTATACTTCAGATATTTTTCCAACTCTTCCTATGCGATGTTATAATCGGCGAGAATGGCCACCTCAATCGAAAGACATTAACTTTGTTTTTTTTTTTTTTCATTATCGCAATGTCTGATGAGCCCATCAGTTTGAATCAGAATATCCCATATTAGAGTCATTTCAGTACAGTCTAGGACTAGAGGTAAGATTATGTAAATAAAATTTACTTACTCTACAGTTATTCCATTTAATTGAGCTGGTACTACATTATGTCGATCCAGCTCTATAAGTATCGTGAATTATTCTTCATTCCCACTGCGGTAGAATTTACATTTAGAGTTTTTTACTGATTTTGAAATATTAACATTTAAATAATACGGAGCTACTAGTCAAGCTTTTGTTTTTCCTTTCAGGTTTCCTGTATTGGGTCATTTCCATGATTGCGATTAACTGGATGCTTCTCTCTGCCTCTTCTAGAATCTGGCTGTGTACTGCCTACAATTTCTACATTGCTTTAAATTAGTTTAAAGTGCACTACCTTATTTTAGACTTTATCTCTTTAACTCTAGCTGTTTCAGTTTTATTTGTGTTACTATATCCTATACCTACAGTCCCTAATCACTGAAGGTATACCATATCTTAAAATGTGTCGTTTGTTTCAATCTGTATAGGTTTCAAAACCTTTGTCTTCAATGAGGTAACTTGCGTTTCTATCTTTGCAAGGCCGCGCCCACCCTTATGTGTGCCTACCTACATCCGCTCTATGGTAGAGTGCATCGTGCATTATCAACAACTGTCGCATTTTGTTATGGCATTCATGATATCTTGTATCGTCAATTTTATAATTCTAGAGCTCTATGTAATGTCTATTTCTAAAGATGAGTTCTGATATGAGGATTGATCCCGTTCTTCCTTTATCTATTCGTCCATTATTTTTTTAAACATTCTACATCATGCTCGTAAATTCTTAATAGACTATGATTTCCCAAGAATCTAAACCTGTTGTATATTTTGGCTTTCATTTAGTTTTCCTCTAAAGAACTATGCTTTAGAGTATTTGCCTATGTTAGATTCCATTTTAATATTATCTCACAATTTCCAGTTGTTTGTTGAGTTCCTTACCGCTTTTAGCTATAAGTTCCAAGGCATCAATATATAAAATATGACTTTTTGCTTTTCCGTTTTTAACTTGATAACGGGTGTTGGAATTTGGCAATCCTGAGTTCTGAGCTCAATATCAGGGCAAGACAAAATAACAAAGGCTATAGAGAAACACCTAGAAGAGTTCCATTTTCCGTTATATATCCGACATTTATAGATGCCAGATTCAGATCGACTTTTCATATTTTCATCTTTTTACTAATAAATGTTTGGTATACCTTTAAAGTTTCCAGTTCCCAGCTATTCGGAACACTGCCAAATGTTTTTCTATAGTCTACCCATCTAATCGAAAAGTTTACAATCCCTGTCTAGCCGTGATCTCTAGAGCCATCTGTTCTATAGGAAAAAGTTTTTTTTTCTATATGTAAATATAATCTGGTCGATATTGTCACGATTTGTATTTTTTAACTGTGACGCCACGCCTTACTTAGCGTGCTCAGATTTAGGAACGCACTACGTCAAGTTGAGAAGAGATAATAAAGGAGACACATCGATAAAAATAATAACAAGTTTATTTACAAACAAACTTAACAACGGTTAGACTGTATACTAATAAAGGCGTGTTTAAGTTTATAGATGAATTAAGAGTTTACACTATACCCAATTAATATTAAATGCATGTCTTCTCGAGACAGGCTTAGTTCAAAGTTTTTCTAGCAAGCGACGTCACTTTTATTAATAAAGTTTATGTGAGCGGAGTTGTCTTTTATTTATGTATTCGTTCTGATATTTATAAGGTAAGTCTTTCTGGTTTAAGTTTATCACAAATTGCTAAGGCACTTTCACTACTTTTTAAAACTCCCCAAAAACTACCCCTTTACTTGAAATTCTGATACATCACTCGTAAATTCGACTCTCTCTATACTTTTAGTAGCCCCCGAATGCCGTATACCTTTGCATACGTTCATCCAGGTTAGGTAAGGACCCGATCACCCTATGCCTGTGTATAGGTGTTCACATATATAAGGGTTGTGGGATATAACACCTAGAAGTGGACGTACCTGTGTACTGCCTCGCAACTAGATTGAGCGGAATTGAGAGACCCGAAAGCTTGATGAACTTGGCGTTTGCCTGCATATTTATATGTTACAAAATGCTGATGGCTGCATCATTAAGGATTAAAATCGCTCCCGTCGACCGCTCAAGTTGTTTATAATTACCAGTGAATGTTTATATAACATTTGTCAAGTTCAAGTTCAAAATTACGACAGAGTGATATTTAATTAATGCTTTTAAGTAGTTCGCACATTCCCCCTCCCTGATAACGTTGGTCCTCAACGTTTTAACCTGACTTATTTGCTTTAAAAGAGAGAAAACAGGCATCATTTCGAGAACACATAAGACATATTGCACCTAATTGTATTATAATTTAATATATATTTTGTCAGTGGACTTGTTCTGGCCTAGATCCACCCATTTCCATTTCATGTAGTCGTAAGTTCTTGTGTGGTTTGCCTCTCCCTTAGCTAGTTATACACGTAACAAACGAAAAATTATTTTAAAAGTTATATTAACAATGTTATAATCTCATCCTATGTTTTCTTATTTGTGACGTTTGTAGTTGTCTTATTAACAAAATCACAATTTGATAAACTCGGCTTTTTACTAGAAATGTATTATTTCAAAATTTATTTGCTTCTATGGTCAATAACGTTTTACGTCTTAGTATTCATTGTGTTAATAAAGCAACTACGTGACAAACGTGTTATTTAAATACGGTTCTGTCTTTAACTTATTACTAATTATATATGATAAAAACTCCCTCGATTTTATTTCTTTAAGCTTATTGATCTATTATACCTTATATCTAGTGCAAACCTATCCGTTTTGAGAACATTGCTTTTCCTTTTATACTGGTTTATAATGCCATTTATTTTTAAAACTACAGTTTTATGTCTATGGACAATAAATTGCCTCTTATATGATATCTCCTCTGTTAAGATGCGTCCATCCCAACAGAGATGACCTTAATTCATTATCTTTATATTTGTTAGTTTTTTGGAAAAAGGTCTGTTAATGGGGTCTATATATAAAGATAATGAATTTTTCCCTTGGCATTAAAAATCAACTTATTGCGGCTCTGCTTTACAATAAATTACCTATATTAACAATATTACGGTATGCTAAGCTTATTTCTTGCTAGAATAAAATTCCAAAGCCGGTCCTGTCTATATTCTATTTAACCATTGTTCTTTATTTCTTATTTTTAAATCTATTATCTACAAATTTATCAAAACTATATAGTATATAGACTGTCCCGTCTATGTAAAAAATATTTGCTAACAGCAATATAACAGTTTATTGACTCAATTATATTTCTTGACCTATCCAAAACTTGCTGAGATTGTATATCAAATCACTCAATTTATTTTACTTGCTGACCTAATTCAACATGCTAGCTTTGTTTAAAGCAATAAAATATCTTTGCAATTATCATATTATGTCTTTACGGATCTTACTATTTTCTCAAGTTATTGCGTTGCAATGCCATCTTGTGTCACTTTATAATAATGATATTCAAATTAAATTTCTATTATTACAGTAAACATGATGTAAATTAACTTAATAAACAAAAACTATACGTTACGCTTTTAGCTGTCTCTCATAGATGGCGACTGGATAAGTCATTGTTTGCAAATTCTTTTATTGTCGGATGTTCCCTTTATTTTGCTTTTGTGTTGCGGACTGCTTGTTTACGCAAAGCCTGGCAGCAAAGCTCTTCGGTTTCTTCTGTTCTGGTGACAAGGAGAAAAGGTTCCTTTGTTGGCGTCGACTTCATTTTGTTGCTTCTGTGTGTGTTGGTATTAGATGAGCTAAACAATACAAACAAATACCTATAAGTATCGTGAATATTGAGTATGTGGTGATAATTATACTGACAAATGTGCCTCTTATTGGTCGACTTGTGCTACTGTAGTCTGCACACATTGACCTGAAATACGACATAGGCACGAGATTTTTGGCAAACTTAGACAATTGGCCAGATTTGATCTGGAATGGATTCTAAGGTTTGTTATTATTCAATTATTTTTTAAATTATCTAATTCGTTGTCTACTGCTGGTGGTATTTCATCCATATATTATACCTAATTTCTTATACTTTTTTATCTTCTAGGAATCCCTAGTCGAAGAATGAGGACACTTCTACTAGTGATTGTTCGAATGGCTAAGTCCTGTATGGACTCGACTGGTGCTTTCCAATGGCTCCTGACTGGTTCTGGATTGGGATCCATGTATCATCTTCTCAAGGTAAAGTTATATATACATTATTTACAATTTGTTAATGCTTTTCTATACACTTCTTGGTATCGCTTACATATACATTTTCCCATATATTTATTTTATTCTAGTTTCCTTATATTTACTTTCCATATAGTTATGTTATTTATTCGGTATGCTATGTATCTATGCTATGCTATCAATCTATGCTTTATTATGTGACTAGCTTTATGTAAAAATATATTACACACATTATATAAACATCTTTTGCTTATACATTACTCCAATATTTCTCCTTATGTATGGTTTACATAAACAACTTTTGCTAATATATTTTCCTCTTCTTATCTTAAAAACATCTTCTATATTTCTTCACACTTTACATAAACAACTTTTCAACTTATGTATGCTTCTTCTATATTCTTCATGCTTTACATTAACTTTTCTTGCTTATGTAACATTTAACTGGGTACTTTGCACTTGAGCTTCTCTGGTACCAAAATATTGGCTTCAACTTCCTGGTACGTCAACGTACCTACTTCAGTCCCTATATGCTCAACTTTTCCATGCCTAAATTTTTTGCTGTGACGTTATCTTTGGACAATCCGTCGTTGCAGTCTTATTTAGGCCGGAGAACACTTTATTTTATAATACTTCCTCGTATACACATTTATCCTTTCTGTATATACTCTCAATACACAATATTAATGGCAACTCACAATTACATGTGCTTTACTATATATATCTTCACATTTGCTTCACCTATTTATTTTGCATACATAGTTTACTAATCTTCTCTATTTTATATATAAAGTTTATTTTTCTATATTCAGTTTATTAACATCCTAAGTGTTTTTATCTATATACTTGTCTTATTAACACTCGGGCTTATATTATGCTATGATTCACTATAGTACTTGTACCACATAATTATATTCTTCCTATCCTCGTCCTCTTCACTAGTTTCTCCTACTTCCTGCTCCATGGTTTCCTTTAGTTTCTCCTATACAAATCTGTTGTATTGCTCCATTTTGATATTTGTTCCTTATCGTTGCTACTTTCGCCAAAAAATAGAATGTCCCACAACGTAGTTAACTTTTTCTTTGTTTGTTACAGATATGAACATAGACCCCTAGATGGCGCTTGTGACGTCGACTGCCCGTAGTTGGCGGCCATATACATATAAAAGAATATACCGCTAGTGCCCCATTAACACAATGAGTGGTATTTGAAGCAAAGACAGAGAGAGAGGCATATTAAGGCCGCATAAGTTTATCCTTCCGTGTTAGCAAATCCCTTTTGCGCATACTCGAAATTCTCTATTTTCATTGGTTTGCTGTCGAAAGTGCCGATGTCAGTCGGAAACGCCCAAACGCGTCAAAGACTTCAAACTTCAAATCAAAGAGGAATAGTTTATTTTGTGGTCAAGTCGACATTTTGATTTTATTATTTTATTTTATCAAATATTCTGTTATTGTTTCTGATTCTTATCATTATCCGCTATTGCTTGTATGCACTCAATGAAATATACAATTCATTGTAAAATGGGCCGTAATAAACATTGTTTTTTTTGTGGTGCAATGAAGAAAGAAGCAACCAAGTAAACAATGACATAGGTATGTAGATTTTGTTATTTTTAAAAGAAATCATCACAAATTGTAATTATAGTTTATAGTTACTTATGTAAAACATATTTTGGTTTTTTAGGATTCCCAAAAATCCTAGAACACGCCAATTTGGTTGGACTTTTGTAATTTGGACGAGACAAGATTACAAGATGATGCTTCTACCGTACAAATATGTTCTCGGTATTTTATTCCTACTTATGTCGATTCCGAAGCTAAAGAATTGGGATACAAATTAGTATTGAAGCCTGAAAGTGTTCCATCAATCTTAAAGTCTCATCATTCATCTACCTCAAACGTGTCAGGGAAACGTAAAGTAGTAGAAATAGGAACTGAAACTGAAATGGTGCCTAGTGCATGTAAGTAGTCTGTTACAATATCAATATTTTTAAAATATGCTAGGTATCGCAATATAAAAATTTCAATATACAGGACTGAACAAATTTAAATATTAATGAATTGGTGGGAAATTTATAATGCTATATGTTATGTCCAAGAAACAAAATACATGTTGAAAAATTATGCCTCTATAGATCAGTCTATGCTCAAAAGTTAGCGTGGCGCCTTATGGCAATGCTTTTCTTATGGGGAATAATGGTGCATTGTTGCAGACTCAGGCACCTTTTACTAACCTATGACACTACGATAAAATAAATATACTTACCCGCCTTAGTTCTCCATACCACGCTAACTTTTGAGCGTGGACTGATCTATAGGATATTTAGAGTGCAATTATATCTATATCTATTTTGTTTTTAGCCCAACACATGATGGATCCATGCTCATCTGGCACAGTCAGTTCTCTTATTGAAGTAGTACAAGCTTGAGGAAGAAACTCCCACAAAAAAAAATTTGGTGAACCAAGATATGTTGGCGAAGTTAACTCGCCACATTTATTGACGCACTGTGTCCTATCATGTTGCATATGTTTTAATGTAATTTATTAGAAATAAAGAATGTTTATTATGATGATTAAAAGTCATTATACCCAGTGTTTATAGAAACAAATTGTTTTGGTAAGGCTAATAGGAGTAAATATTAAATTTGTTAGTTTGCTGTTTATAACAATACACATTTACGTAAGCACACTACTGTGTCTTCTGAAACTAGTAGATACTCTATACATAAAGTAAAACCCGATTTTATTTCTGAAAATATTGAAGTGTAAAGCAGCATTTAAAATATAGTTTATTGCAGGAGATTCCCATACATCATAGGTACATCAGCCAACGACTAAAAACTAGAACTTTGATAGCATTAGCTGGCACAGTCAAATAGTATTGAGACATTTGTAATTCTAGAGCATTTATTTACATAGGAAAGATAGCGATACCTACTAGATAATAATTTAGATCTAACAGAGATTTACGACGCTACATTCAAATATTGAGCAAATGTAGTCGAAGACTTCCTAAAATAATCACTACTCTTAATTGTTCTTTCTGGCAAAAATTGTTATTTTACATTTTTCCTTTTATTCAAACCAAATTATTACTCGTATAGGTAATTACGTTGCTCTTGTATTTTTGTTTTTCACCTGAAGCAATTGCAAAAAAGAAACACTAGGCATTAGAAATTTATTTAAAGGTACATCTTACAAACACTGCACGTAATTACATGTAAGAGCCCTCTACTATCTGTACTAAAGAAAATATATAGATATATTTAATACTACGTACTAAAACAATACACATTTTAAAAGTGGCAGGATCACGTTTGTCGGATTGACGTAAATTTAAACTTCAAATAATGCCGCTCACAGCCTGAAACTGCTATTGGATAGAGCTGGATTTAAAATAACCAATTGAAAGTCCCAATTTCGCCCATGCGCATTGATGACTTGCTTAACATGAAGGACGGACTTCTTTTATACGTATATGTTGGCGGCACTTGACCGTATTTCGGCGACCGTCCGTGGGTGCAGCACGTGGTCGTACTCTGACTTCGGTGACGCCGACCGGTCGTAGATGGCGACACTTGGCCGTACTTCGACGCGCGATTTGAAATTAATGTTTGTTTATTATATGTATAGATTGAAAACTGACCTGCGTTTATTAGATGTTTAATTGCGTAATGACTTACTTCATTTAATTTAATTTATTACTGCTTTTGTGACGTAGATTCATTAAGATAGAGGCACTAGGCCCAATTAACACTAAATCGCTTGGCGTCACTATTTTAGATGTGACGTCGATGAATTATGGGTGTCACGATGCTCAATTAATATTAAATCGCTTAGCAAACGAGGGAGGCTTAATTTAATTTTTTTCTGGAACGCGACGGAACTATTTATTTGATAAAGTTTATGTGAGCGGAGTTGTCCTTTATTTATGTAATCGTTCTGATATTTATAAGGTAAGTCTTTCTGGTTTAAGTTTATCACAAATTGCTAAGGCACTTTCACTATTTTTTAAAACTCCCCAAAAACTATCCCTTTACGGAAAATTCTGATACTTCACTCGTAAATTCGACTCTCTATATACTTTTAGTAGCCCCCGAGTGCCGTATACCTGTGCATACGTCCATCCAGGTTAGGTAAGGACCTGATCGCCCTATGCCTGTGCATAGGTGTTCACAGATATGGGGTTTGTGGGATAGAACAACTAGAAGTGGACGTGCCTGTGTACTGCCCCGCAACTAAATTGAGCGGAATTGAGAGACCCGAAAGCCTGATGAACTTGGCGTTTGCCTGCGTATTTATATGTTACAAAATGCTGATGGCTGCATCATTAAGGATTAAAATCGCTCCCGTCGACCGCTCAAGTTGTTTATAATTAACAGTGAATGTATATAACATTTGTCAAGTTCAAGTTCAAACTTACGACATGGTGATATTTAATTAATGCTTTTAAATAGTTCACAATATCATACTTTTAAGATTCTAATACATTACGTTCAAGCAGGTAATTAGTCTAAACTTATTTAGATCAGAAGTGAGATACCACCAATGCTAAATGATTTTCAACTAGGAGTAGTATTTAGCGTCGCCACGGCGCGACAGTTATTAGTTTCTGCTTTGAATCCACTGATGTATATACTCTGCAATTAAAATAACATTAAAAGAATATTGCTATTACGTAATTACAAATGTTTATTAGATTCATTACCAACTTTCAGTTTTAGGGAAAAACTGCTGATGTTGTGTTTCAAAATATTCGCAGATATTCGTCCATGAATAGTACATATTTAACTAGTAAATTATCTGTTAAAACTTCTTGTCAAAACCATTCCCTATTTTCCGTTTCAGAGAGAGACAACTGATGTTTTGTTTCTAAACACGTGAATTTCACCACAATCGCAATCGGTTAAACTTAATGGAAGGAAAATCTGTTGTTTCAGGTATACGTGCATGAGCAGTAGTACATATTTAACTCGTAAATTATATATTACAACTTTTTACTACACCCATTTCTAACTTTCAGTTTCAGCAGCTGGTGTTGTGGTTCAAAAACACGTAAATTTTACAATTATCGCATTCGAATAAATATAATGGGAGAGATCTGTTGTTTTAGATATACGTGCATGTGCAGTAAAATTTAAACATTTAAAGTTCTGTCTTCTAAACATGCAAAGTGAGCCTTATTCTAAATGACGGGGTTGGCCCTACCAACTGGCAGACGGCCCAAGTCAGAAAATCCCTAAATTGTAATTGGGAACTCGTTTTGGCTTTGGTTTCTCAATAAAAATATAAATAATATATATAGAATTTAATGAATTTAAAACAAACAAAAAATCAAAACGTTACAACTATTGAGCCCAATTAATTCAACTCAATTATACTTGCTAATTACATCCACTTTGGAACACTAATATCAAGAGATAGTAAATGAAACTGATAAATAAGTGAATTATGTCCAAAACGGAAAGAATGGTTGGTTTGTTACAACTGTTACTATTCAAAGAACTCTTAAAAACCTTGGCGATACTACTAACGTCATCTCTTGTTACAACGTTTATCCACTGCATCAGCCAGTATAGATATCTAAGCGACCTCGGCAGCAAAGCGGCCTCGAAAGCCATCCGACCAATCACAGCGCTTCATACGAGAAAAGCCACTGTACCTCGGCGATATTACTAGTGCCATCTGTTGTAACAACTTTTACTCATCTGAACTCGGCCGCTCGACGCACGCCGATTCCGCCAATCACTGAGCTTTCACGGCGAAGACGGAGATAATCAAGTTAGCTCCTCTAAATTTCCGATCTTTAATAATCGAAATTCTAAAAACTAACCAGCATATTTTGACCAGATCTGTGTTAAAATGCATAAGTTTATGTTAGACAATCGCTGATGTTAAGTTTCATATAACTTCTCTGTAGTTACATAATTTGCCTTTTTTTAGTTGCGCAGTGATGCATCTTCTCACGCCAGAGAGGGAGGAGTCAACGCCTTCGAGTTGATCCAGTTCTCACGTTCTAGAATTAAGTAGCATCTTGACCCCCAACAAAGAAAGACGCGCCAAGTTGCGCTCCCGCTGGCATGGCTTCGGCCATGCCAAGCAGTTATCACGTCTTGAGATCCCCTAATCTTTCAAGATCTATTCAAGTGACATTGTATCCTGCCAGTGCGACATATCGTCGTAGTCATCTCAAGCTTACAAGTAAAGGTATTTATTGGCACCCAGCCATCTCTCTTTCACAACTAAGATGCTGTATCGAGCGAGGTATTAAGCGTCCCCATGGCAATCGACCATGGAGGTTCATTTCAATCGAATCTTGTCTGAAACCCCAAGTAAGTAAACTCACAAGTTTACAATCACAAACTCTCAACATTCTCTAACGCAGTACTAAGCGTACCCGGCACCACCATGCCATGTATGTAAACTAACACGTTCACAA